>ML848111.1:0-15199 GCA_009831015.1 Picea engelmannii | reverse complement strand
TACACACACACAATTTTTTATGCTTAAAACAAGATGTGTAATTCCTTCCATGCTCAATGTGGAGTTGACACATGACATATATATATATATACTCTTTGAAGATATATAGAATTATTATATAAATATAGAGGAGAGAGAGAAACCAAACTTTAAGCATAGTTAGAGGTAATGCTTGATAATAAGTTTAGACATTTTGAAGACGAGTTTTAGAAATATACAGAAAATAAAATTTTAGGGTGGGAGACTGAGTTTCGGAAATTGGAGATTATATTACAAAAAATGGAAAAGCAAAGCCAAGAAAAGGAAAAATCAACCTAAGAAGGTGAGGTCAATAACCTAGAAAATCTTAATATGAGGAGCACAATTAAAGATCTAGAAGAAAAGATAAACAATAACTTGGCCCTAAATAGTTTGGAAAGTAAATTGAATATCAAACAAATCAAAGAAGAAATGAATACACTTATGGAGTTAGACCATTAGCATAACAAAAGATCATTGAAACTCATAATTTTTTGTTTAAAATAGAAGAAAGATGAGGACACACTATGTAACACACCCGGCCCCTAAGTACCTTTATAAGGGATGGGGCATCAATTTTTTTTTCTTAATCATCTCGAATCTTCTTCCCGATATGTCCATTGCCTTCTACACGTCAAGAGATTTTCAATGACTATTACCATGCTCAAATCTGAACTCTGGATTGGATGTTATGCCCTTCTGAAGCTCTTCAGGCGTCATTGGTCAAAGGACACATGGCACCCACGTGGGTTCACCTCATTCGTACTATTCCATCTGGCACAAACTTGACCATGGTTATCATCCCTTAGGGATGACATGGCCTCTAGAGGGGTGGTTATAGGGAATGTTCCCCGCACCTTCGCGATCACCAGGCCTTCGGCCCTTCATCTTTCCTATTCATGTCCGAAACATTCCCAGAGTCCCGAAGTCTCAGAGTTCCCTAGCACTCCTACATCTATGGTGGAGATCAATCCACTGTTAAATATGAAGTTTGAGATTCACCCTTGTTCAATGCCTATGTTTAAGGGATTTCATCGTTCGTTGATCCGACATTGAACACCCCTTTTCTCTACTCGCATATCCTCTGAAGTCCCAAAACCCTGAAATCCTGCCATGTGGCATCGACCTTCGGCCCTATTGAAGCATTATTTCTAGCATGCTAAGCCTCATGGAGTTATGAACTCCTCAACTTTCAGGGTCCCCTTATCCATTAGGTCAAGCAACTACACACCAGGGGGTGACACACGACAAAGAATAGAGATAACACGTGGCCCTATCAATGGGAGACATGTGTCACATTACAATTGGCATATAAGGTCTGTAAAAATAATGAATCAAGGTGACACGTGGCATGTCTCATATGGGTCAATGTCACCCTAGGTGATGTCAGCTTTCCACGTCACTCCGGTCTCACAACCTCCGGGAACCTCCCAATACATTTTATCCCATGGTTGAGACAGGTCCACATAGATCCCCAGAACTAGGGCCTCCATTGCTTCACGACTTCAGAGTTTGGGGGTTTGGCTATGTAATTTCCTTTTTTCTTCTAGAGTGGTCGACGCCGGGCTGACCACGGTCTAGATCCAATGTTTCGGAGGGATCGTGACGCATCCTCGTCATTTCGAAACTTCAACGTTCAGGGGTTTCGCCCATTTATGACTCTTGTTCTCCCGAAGTGGTCAATGTCATATTGATCATGATGTAGATCCAATGGTTAGGAAATATCCCGAAGCATCCTTAGATCTACGGTTCTCGTCACTTCGTGAATTCGGCATTCAGGGGTTCCACCTGTTTAGCACTCCCTTTCTTTCGAAGTATAACTTCGCCGAAATTCTATATGTTTATCCTTCCACTAGTTGACCGGATGGTTGGGACAGGTTCTCAATTGAATCCCCAGATCAAAGGCTCACAACTCTAGCTCAAAGGTCCCTAGGTCTCAACGTTAGGCCACTTCTAGAGGGACACTTGTCAACCCAAAACACATTGGAAAAATGTGTGGCACGTGCGTCAGGTCACCGACATCTATTTTCTATGCCACAAGGCCACCACACATGGCATCACCATTTCTTGGCACGTGGACCCCCACGTGATCCCTACATAATATGCACATCCCCATGATCAAATGACCAAGAGGGATACCGAAGGATCCTTAGATCGATGACCCACATTACTCTGCAACTCTGGCATTCAGGGGTTTTAGTGTTGTAACACCTTTGTTCTCCTGAAGCGATAAATGCTAGACTGACCATGGCATAGATCCAATAGTTAGGGGAGATTTTGAATACCCTCAGATCTACGACTCATGTTACTTTGTGACCGAGAAGTGGATCGAGGTTTAACAAGGGTACGAATCCCACAATTATGGGTAACTGATCGCTATCTATTGATTATCCTTCAAGTTACCAATTTGATAGGTCACCTTTGGCATAGTCTGGATCTCGTGAGGAATTCCAACATCCCAGATTTCCAGACCCCCGAAGCCCCGAAGCTCAGAAGGATTAAATCTCGTTGGGTTCCATGGTCCTGTTCATATGAGGTTTTTGAAAAGTTTCGAGGGATATACTCTTAGCTCTCAGCTAAAATTTGGTTAAGTCCGTGGGAAAGAGCCTGCGGTTATTTGGACGATTGGTTTGAAGGAATCTCCTTCCATTCACAGAACTTAAGTTCTAAAACAAGGGAAAGGTATTTTCAAGGGATCAACGGGACTGTAGTAGTCTCGTAGATTCTGCCCCGACTCTAGAACTGTGAATTTGATCCTTGGGAAAAATCCTTGAGGATTTTCCAACCAGCCCAGAAGCCAAAATTTTCATCTTACAACCATTCAAATGCAATAGTTTACAGAAGAAAAATAAGCATTATTACCATTAATTTCATGTGAGGCACAATTTATCACAATTAAAGATATTCAAATCATGCATTTCAATTCTAGTATAGAGGGTATATGAAATACTTATCTATTACAGTCGATCACCAACCAAATGACTATGGGTGTTCTCCTTTCCACCCAACCATAGGTTTAGAGGCATTCATTCTTAGTGCTCTATCCACACCCGTGCAAGGACATGATACAACTAGGGAACTTTTGCAGTTTCTCAGAGATCCTTTCTCTATCACAACCTATATGAGGTTTATCAGATTCTCCCACAACATCAAGATCATGACCTTCTGCTCAGGTCATGTTTTCTGCAAACTTTCTGAGATCCTTTCTCGTGTTCTCTCCCCTTTTACAAAACAACTTAATTCTTTAGTTATTTTTCTTTGTTGGAGAGCCTCACGCACTCCCTTCCTTTTTCTGAATGGTATTCTTTCTCTCTTGGATTCCCTCTCCTTTTCCTCCCCCAGGGAGTTTTTGAACCTATCATGTTCCTTCTATCAGAAGGAACTTGGGTCAGTCTGGGCCTACAAGAAAATTGTACTTTGTGCTACTTCGGGCTGACAATTTTCTGTCTCCTCAGCCAGACTCTCCATGCTTCCATTCATGGGGGTAGTTGTTTATTCAACCACCAGTCCTTATTTAATTAAATAATTTTTCCATGGGATTAGGATGAGGATTACTATTTCATCAAGGAGAATTTGGGTCATTTTGACTTAATGAACCCTCTCTACAGTTTACTCACTCTTTCCTCTATTGATATCATGGCCAATACTTCAAGGATTCACCCCAACAGTCAGTTATTGACAATCTAAACAATAATGCATTTACATTGTTCACATTCCATAGCATGGTAATCATAATTAATGATTAATTACAAGTTGGGGGAAACATGGGTGTTACAATCTCCTCCCCCTCAAAAGGATCATTGTCCTCGATGTTTTTTCTCAGTAACACCTATCATTCCTTTGTCATTCATCTGCTTTAGAAATATTGATCCTCTTTCTTGGCCATGTCCTTTCTAGACCCTTTTCCTTCGCCACCTGCCTTCAATAATCTTGGACAACATGCATATTAAGCACAATTTCATGCGAAAACATCTTACTATTGTGCAAAATTCAAGAGGAAAAATTTCATAATCTAGCACAATAATTATTTGTGTAGTTCATGTATTTTCATCCACATGGCTATCTTTTTATATTGGCTCATTGTTTTTCCTTGACATACCCATTAGTCCTAAGGTCTGCACTTGACTACTAAAGGGCAAAGCTAGGCCACCTATCAGTTTAGAATGATTGTTTCTTTAAATTTGGTCAGAGGGTTATTATATCAAGACAAAGGAAAGGTTGGGTTGGCAGAATGATATGGATGAGGGCCCTCCTTGGATGATGGCACACTAAAGATAGACTAGTGAAATAATACAAAACAGAGAGAAACAACAAACTACTCAATGAATAATTTGTTGTAAGAATTTCAATACTCAAAATAATATTTCATGACATCAAACATGTATCAAAACACAGTAACTCCCAAAGCATTATCTTTTTGACATGTTGTGTATCAGTAAAAATAAGTCACACAATAGCTGAAAGGAAATGAAAGCACGTTGCGCAAATCAAAAACTGTATTCAAGATAAGAAATAAAGCACATAATAAGTTGAATGAAACACTGTCGTCAAGAATATGTTCACCAGGTAGAGAGATTTAATCCATGCATAAAACAAGTCCAACCAGTCTGTAGTATTGCTATTCTTTCCTAAAAAAAAATCCGACCTTTACAATATCCAAAAACTAACTATTTAAAAGAGTTGCAGAGGCTCATGTCCTTAGGGGACTGAGACCTAAATTTAGGGAACTGTTCATAAAAAAATTATTAACTGCACTAAGATGATGAATTTAATAGGCAAGAGTGGTTCTTATCTCACACAAAAGGCCACTCTTGCATCTAATTTAGGAAAATTTTGGACTTAATCAAAATAAACCTACTACTATCTCTGAGACAGAACTGATGCATGCTGAAGGAACTGAATGGATGAAAATGGGCCTCGGAGTGACATAATAGAGATCTGTTTTCAAGCGATGGAATTTCTACGAGCTGTTGGAGGCTACTGGAGATAACCGATTGTGTGAGCAGATCTTGTTGAAGTTCGTATGGGACAAATCTGTGTCGACTTATGACGGATACTGACTCTTTGTCTGCGTCTGAGCTTTGACAAGATAAGCGCAGTCTGAGTCAGCTGTACTCGACTCTTCCCCTCTCTTTTACTGGGATGACTGGTCGTGAACAAGAATTTGAGGAGGCAGGCACCCAATGGGAAGACGGGATGAGCGGACGCATGGTAGATGACGTGTGAAGACAGATGTCACAAGGTGAGAGGAGGTGTGAATATGATGTAGTCATCTGGAGCGTGGAGCTGGCGGTGCAGAATGAAGGATACATGTGGCATGAGTGGAGGACAAGTGTCGGGTGGCAAGAGGAGTGAGAGTGATGAGTGGGATGAGTGGGATGAGTGGAGGCGACGTGGACGTGACGCAGTGTCATACAAGCATGTGATTGCGGAAGCTGTTGAGGTTGGTTTGGATTCAGACCGCCTTTGGTCCCACAATTCACCAGAAGCTTCCACGTACCCTTCCAACGAAATCATGGTTTAAATTGCGGGACTTCTCTGGAAAATTAAAGTCTAGGCAATTTTCATCCCCACAATGAACTATAGCCATCGATCTGATTACGATCTAAGATCTGGGTGAAATTTACCCATTGTAAGAATTGACGGTTCTCGTTGAACTAAGATCAACGGTCCCCTCTTACTTCGGGAGTCTGGGCTTCGGGACTTCGAGGGTTTATGAGTGTTATGCTTAGGAAAATCCTGGAGTGGCAATGCTGTGAAGTGAAGGATTTTCTGCCGCATGTCATGACCAATGAGCGGTCCAGATTCTCTTCGGAAATCTAGGCTTCGGGAGTTTCAAATGTTAGGCTTGGAAACCTCCGAGCGAAAAAATGTTGAAGTGACGTGGTGGCCTAATGTCATATGATGTCACGACTGTTGATGTGTCACAGAAAGAAAGGTGACACGTGTCGCATGGAAATGGTGCATGTCACAACCAAACAACCGAGATTGAATTCCAGGTGTCCTACCTCATGAGTGTGCCATGTGTCTCAACTGCTGGTTGCGACGTGCTCCAACACTTTGGGACTCTAGCTCGCCGGGCTTCAGGAGTTCAGGAGTTTATTAATGTTAAGCATGAAGATCTCCCAGAGGAAAAATCTTGAAGTGGATGATCTGCTTCCACGTGTCATGATTGATCGGTCCAGATTCACTTCAGAAACCCAGGCTTCAGGAGTTTCAAATATGAGTGCTTCAAAATTTCCCGAAGGAAAATCGCCAAAGTAATTGATCTGTCGCCATCTATCCCGTCTAATGGATGGTCTAGATTTACTTCAGGACTTTGGGTCTTTGGTTCTTTGGGACTTTCGAATGTGAATCCTGAAAATCTCCCAGAGGAAAATCACCGAAGTAAATGATTTGTTGCCGCATGTCGTGACTGATGAATGGTCCAGATTCACTTCGGAGATCCAGGCTTCAGGAGTTTCAAATGTGAAGCGTGAAGATCTCCCAGAGGAAAACTCCCAAAGTGGACGATATGCTTCCACGTGTCTCTGTTGATGTATGGTCCTAATTCACTTCGGGACTTTGGGTCTTTGTCTCTTCGGGAGTTTTGATGACTCTAGGTGTTAAAAGCCATGCAATTCTACATCCCTGAGTGGCTGACAGCCATTGATATGATTTTCTTGATAGATATCCACCGTTGAAAATTTCCCCTATTTATTTCGGCAACCCTGGCCCAAATATGACCGTTCTAAGCGACTGCGTTTATCCACGGGCGTTTCCTGCGTATGCAAAAAGACTTGGTGGACTTGTGGTGAGCTTAATCAATGGGAAAATATGATGAAAATTAATTCGAACCCAATCCAACATATATTTATCCTTCGAGAAATAGAGACATACATGCGTAATGACTCAAAAATGGATAAGGACCAAGATACTTAGTAATGGGAAAAAAATTGAACCAACCAAAAAAGAAAAATGACTAAGGCAGGGTCAAACAAGAGGAGAAGCAGGGGATGCAGACCTAGGTTATAACATTGAATCCAACTAGGGATAGCTCGTCCCTATGAGGTTCTAAGAATTGTAGATCAGTGCCTTGAGATTAGATAATCGCTCCTACCTTTCATCACTTACCCTCATTTCTATCTGTCAGCCCTACGTATCTGTTATTGTTCCTCATCCATGCATTTTACTGAATTAAAATCTAAAACTACATCCCAACGCCTTGGTGGGCTATGGAGTCTTTAGTGAAACTTGAAAATGCAACTAAACCCTAGTGCCTTTGTTGGGATATGGAGTCTCTTATTCTAACAAGCTATTGAAAACCAACATACTGAAAAACAATTTGCGAACTAAAATTTAAATTCTTGAACTAAAAGCTTATTCTCCTACTACCTACTCTATTCAGCTGAAAACCAACACAATCATGTGTAATTCCACTTCCAATGAAACCAAGAAAACATTTGAATAATAATCGTAACTATGTGCAGGTCACTGTTTAGAATAATCCAAAGAGGATATATCAAACGTGACAAAAAGATAGCAGACATCTGGTACTTATAGTTGCAAATGATGATCATGGTAAAACTTTCAACCTTTGGGATTTTGGAAAAATAAGAATCCATCCATCTCGCTATTGGATCTTGAAACTCATGAAAAACCTCCAACTGGTTGAGAGGACAAATTTGTTGTTGTGTGAGATATGCATTATAAACAAGACTGAGCTGCTCCTGTCCTCATTGAAACAACTCATTAAAGTCATGGGATTCACAACCATAAAGGGTAGCAAAACACCCTTGATACCACTCATCTTGTTGTTTGAAATGAATGGGCATGTCTCCTGCATTGCTGACTTGTCCTTGTTCTAGCTTCAGAATGTCATCTTTAGACTTATAGATTTCCTGTTTCTCAACAATTTCATAAGGAGGGGGAAAAACATGCTCGTGACCTTCAAGATCACTTTCCTCATAGTTAATCAAATCTTTATGAGAACATAGAACAATAGAGGTATCATAAAACGACTATCTGAGTCACCTAGAATAATGCTAGATGTATCCAAAGCCTTGTTATCATCAATTTCATCATTAATGTAATTCCCAACATCATCCTTTTGAATAAGAGGATCAGAAGAAGACTCATATGTAACCAAATATTCCTCCCCTTCCTCAATGGAAAAGTCCCCTTTACTTTCACTACTAGAAGAACTAATAAGTGACTGTCGAATATAAGATTCAAATTCTTCACAATTGCTCTCAAAAAGTAAATCAACTGGAAAAAACCTTTTACAATGCTTACTGAATGCAACATGGAACTGTTCCAGGGAAGAGATGCTAGAAGGGGGCAAGGATCGATACCACTCATGAGCATCTCCCTCTAATGAGTACATGAACATATTCATTAGTACATCCTCATGATGTATTCCCCACTGATGCATGAGTTCATGAAACTCAAGCAAATGCTCAGCAGGGTTGTCATCTCTATGTTCTCTAAATCATGGAAACAAATCAACCCACTCATCTATAGTAGGAACATAATTTGGAAAAATAGGAATAATAGAGAAATTTAAAGGAGAAAACCTCCGAGCCAAGATGGCTTCCATCTGAAACTATGACTTCTTAAAACCGTGGAGTCGCCACTAGATTCTTTAACCATGGAGTCCCCAGGTGAATGATATTTAGTCTGAGTGTGTCCGGTCTTTGTTCACCATCAAAGATCATATCTGATCATTGTCATTTTCCCAGAGAAAGATATTTTGTTACCCCGTTCCCCAACAACAACGCCAAAAGATGTTGGTCCTAAAGTCTGCACTTGACTGCTAAAGGGAAAAGCTAGCCCACCTATCAGTTTAGAATGACTGTTTCTTTAACTTTGGTCAGAGTGTTATTGTATCAAGACAAAGGCAAGGTTGGGTTGGAAGAATGATATGGATGAAGGCCCTCCTTGGCTGATGGCACACTAAAGAGAGACCAGTGAAATAATAGAAAACAAAGAGAAACAACAAACTACTCAATGAATAATCTGCTGTAAGAAGTTCAATACTCAAAATAATATTTCAAGACATCAAACATGTATCAAAACACAGTAACTCCCACAGGTTGCAAAGATGAATTTTCACCAAAGCATTAGCTGTTTGACAGGTTGCATATCACAAAAAATAAGTCACACAATAGCTGAAAGGAAATGAAAGTACATTGCGCAAATAAAAAATTGTATTCAATATAAGAAATAAAACACATAAGAAGTTGAATGAAACACTGTCATCAAGAATATGTTCACCAGGTAGAGAGATTTAATCCATGCATAAAACGAGTCCAACCAGTCCTTTGTATTTCTATTCTTTCCTCCAAAAAAATATGACCTTCACAATATCCAAAAACTAACTATTTAGGAGAGTTGCAGAGGCTCCTGTCCTTAGGGGACTGAGACCTAAATTTAGGGAACTGTTCATAAACAAATTATTAACTTCACTAAGATGCCAAATTTAATCGGAAAGAGTGGTTCTTATCTCACACAGAAGGCCACTCTTGCATCTAATCTAGAAAAATGTTGGAATTAATCAAAATAAACCTAATACTATCTTTGAGACATATCTGATGCATGTTGAAGGAACTGAATGGATGAAAATGGACCTCGGAGTGACAGAGAAGAGCTCCGTTGTCAAGCGATGGCATGTCTTTGAGTTGTTGGAGGCTACTAGAGATAACAGACTATGTGAGCAGAGCTTGTTGAAGTGCGTCTGGGACTAACCTCCGTCGACTTGTGATGGAGACCGACTCTCTGTCTGTGTCTGAGCATTCACAAGCTAAGCGTAGTCTGAGTCGGTTGTACTTGACTCTTCCCCTTGATTTTACTATGATGACTGGTCATGAACAGAAAGTCGAGGAGGTGGGTGTCCAATGGGAAGACGGGATGAGCGGATGTAGGGTAGATGACGTGTGAAGATAGATGTCACAAGGTGGGATGAGGTGTGAATATGATGGAGGTATCTGGAGCGTGGAGTTGGCAGCACAGAATGAAGGATCTAGGTGGTGTGAGTGGAGGACAAGTGTCGGGTGGTGAGAGGAGTGAGAGTAATGAGTGGGATGAGTGGATGCAATGTGGAAATGATGCGGTGTCATACAAGCACGTGATTGCGGAAGCTATTGAGGGTGGTTTGGATTTAGACCGCCTTTGGGCCCGCAATTCACCAGAAGCTGCCACGTACCCTTCCAACGAAACCCTGGTTTAAATTGTGGGACTGCTCTGGAAAATTAACATCTGATCAATTTACGTCCCCGCAATGAACTATAGCCATCAATTTGGGTGACATTTACCTGCTGCAAGGATCGACGGTTCTCATTGACCTGAGATCAATGGTCCATTCTTACTTCGGGAGTCCAGGCTTTGGGAATTCAGGGGTTTATGAGTGTTATGCTTGGGAAAATCCTATAGTGGAAATGTTTTGAAGTGAAGGATTTGTTGCCGCGTGTCGTGACCGATGAGCGGTCCAGATTCTCTTCGAAAATCTGGGCTTCAGGATTTTCAAATGTTAGGCTTGGAAACCTCCGAGCAGAAAAATGCCGAAGTGACATGGTGGCCTGATGTCATATGATGTCATGGTTGTTGATGTGTCACAGAAATAAAGGTGACACGTGTCACGTGGAAATGGGTGCATGTCACAACCAAACGACCGAGAATGAATTCCATGTGTCCTACGTCATGAGTATGCCACATGTCTCAACTGCTAGTTTCCACGTGCTCCGGCACTTCGGGACTCTTGATCGCTGGGCTTTGGGACTTTGAGAGTTTATTAATGTTAAGCGTGAAGATCTCCTAGGGGAAAAATCCCGAAGTGGATGATCTTCTTCCACATGTCCTGATTGATTGGTCCATATTTACTTCGGAAAACCAGGCTTCGAGAGTTTTAAATATGAGTGCTTTGAAATTTCTCGAAGGAAAATCACTGAAGTAACTGATCTGTCGCCACATGTCCTATCTGATGGATGGTCTAGATTTACTTTGGGACTTGGGGTCTTTGGTTCTTCGGGACTTTCGAATGTGAATCCTGAAAATCCCCCGGAGGAAAATCGCCAAATTAAATGATATGTTGTCACGTGTCGTGAGTGATGAACGATCCAGATTCACTTTGGAGATCCAAGCTTTGGGAGTTTCAAATGTGAAGCGTGAAGATCTCCCAGAGGAAAACTCCCGAAGTGGACAATCTTCTTGCACATGTCTCTATTGATGTATCATCCTGATTCACTTTGGGACTTAGGGTCTTTGGATCTTCGAGAGTTTTGATGACTCTGGGTGTTAAACTCCATGCAATTCTGCATCCCCGAGTGGATGACAATCGTTGATATGATTCGCTTGATAGATCTCTACCATTGAAACTTTCCCCTATTTATTTCAACAACCTTGGCCCAAATATGACCATTCTGAGTGGCTGCATTTATCCACGGGCGTTTCCTGCGTATGAAAAAATACTTGGTGGACCTGTGGTGAGCTTAATCAATGGGAAAATATGATGACAATTCATTCGAACCCAATCCAACATATATTTATCCTTCAAGAAACAGAGACAAACATACGCAACGACTCAAAAATGAATAAGGACCAAGATACTTAGTAATGGGAAAAAGACTAAACCAACCAAAAATGAAAAATGACGAAGGCAGGGTCAAACAAGATGAGAATTAGGGGATTCATACCTAGGTTATAACAATGTGCATGATCCCAATCAATAGTTTATAAGAATTATTAGAGTCTTCTCTTCCTTGCAGTCACTCACCCTCCAGGCCCAGGTTCAGGAATCCACTTCTATGCTATACAATCTCTTGGGTGATCCATCTTTCCTTGCCAAGGATTTCTTGCATAGGAAGATTTATAAATACTTCATTGAGCCTTACATTCGAGGCATCCCTTAGACTTTCTCTGCCAAGGAATCACTCTGACTTGTGTTGTCACTAAAAAATATATTCTAGGGCGATCATGGCTTACCACAGGGTTCTCCGGTCTCAATAGTATCCTTTTTCATGCTTTCCATCTTGACAACCTTCACTTGTCCTCCCTAGACAGATCTTTTCGCCTCACCTATATCATAGGTATACATAAATTATGAGATATTATCATCAATTTCAAATTCATAATTTTCTTGCAAATCTGTCACCCACAAATTTCCAAATTCCACATTTATTTTCAGATCCGTTCCACACAGGAAACATATTCACAAGTATGGGACTTTCCTTCCCATAGCAGTTTAGCTCAACAATAAATTGGTCTTCCTTATGGGATTACAACATTGCCATATCCAAGACCCTTTTCTTCCTGCAATTTCAATATTCCTCAGCCAAACAAATCGTTAGTTTTCATGCACACTATATTTTCAAAACTATGCATACTAACAGTCCAAGTCATTTTCATCTATTCAAGGGTACAAATGAAAAGGAAATATCATTATTTACGTATGCATCCTCTCAGCATACCAAATTTTCTAAATGCAATTCAAATATCAAATGACTTTAATTAATGAGCCAATACTCATGGCCACATTCATACCCAATATACCCTTTATATTGGGTTCACGTTTTCCACACTTATGATAAGAACTTTATCATGGTGTGTTGGATCTCAACCAACCTCTTCAACATAAGGTTTAATCATTCTCCTTCACTCTTACAGTAGGAATATTCTCCTTGCTACAGGCTGATCATGATCCCAAATCAACACATACAAAACTAAAAGTTTCTCTTGAATGCACCCAAGCATTCTTCCTTCATTAGTAACCAGGGTGCCAACACTCATGACCACCCAAATTTTCCTTTATTTATCAACTACACAATTCAAGTGGAGTAGTGGAAGGTCCTCCTTCCTTGATGGAAATCCATTGTCTTCCCTCTTATGCAAACATGCATTTCCTCAATGCATTCCATGCAATGTGCTAACTATGAGCACCTTTATTTCCAATCTCTTTAGATTGGTTATTGTACCCATGGTACTCTTTAATCATGCATTTTCTTGCAAGGATTATAACTCATCCTTGACTGGCATAGACTTCCTCCCTCTATTTTTCGGGTTATTTTCCTGAATCATACCTTGGGTATCAATGGCATCCAACAACCACTCAAATTCAATTATATATCAATGAAATAATAAAAATATTTCAGAAGGGATTCTTACCCAATCCATTCATACCTTATGCCTTATAGGCATGAAAACTTTTATACATGTACTAGATTTCAACACCCTCTCTGATATTGCCTCATCAATGGTTCTTTAGGGGGACTTTTAAAGTCCCTTCAAATTTTTTTAACAACAACCTTCTCGTATTCATCCTCTACTTGAGGTTTTCCATCATTGGTAACTGTCTTTCCCAACAGTTTCAATTTCTTTCCTACACATGACATATATCACAAATACATTAGTCATCATGTAAAATAAAAATGCATGTATCATAACATTCAAATCAATAAAACATTTTTAGATATGTCCTAGCATATCTTTATGCACTTCTTCACCTTATCCTTGATGTTTTCATGAGTGCAACACAAACAATTCTCAATTGTTTCTACAGTCATACAACCATCATCATCATGGTGTCAAAACATTTACTTTCATCAACACACCAGTTTATCATCCCAGAGAAAACATAATATATAGCAAGAAAGGAGTTAAGGGACCTTCCCTTTTCCAACTCCTTCTACACACCCTGGGACTTTCAGTCCATTTGAGTTATTCCAAGGCCTCACTATCTTTGCTTGACATGGCTCAACAAAGCCTATTCATTTAAACACACTCATTGGTTTATTTTCCTTTTTCCAGTTGTACTTGTTTTCACATCTGTTCTTTTAAGGACTACAACTCTGTTATGAAATTCAAAGTTTTTTAAAATGAGAAAAGTATTCCGCCTTTTCCTTTTCTTTGCTTCTGCAATTTACTCCCTGCTGAGATATTCCTGTTCGTTTCCTTGATAAGCCTTGGTTATGATCACTCTAACCTTTTGGATACATTAGCATGGTTCAATAGAAAACTTTTTGTTCATAATGAATTATGAACATGTGCTTCCCAAACATTACCATTTAGTTATTAGAATGGTCAACATTCATTTGTTAGTCTTCTACTCATACATTTTGTCTTAGAATGTAATCCATGATTCTTATATAAATAGACTTTTATCTCACTGCTTAATTCTCAACAATCATTAAGGTTGTGATTATGTTATCTTGACAGAGTCTTTACACAGTTCCTTCACATGGAACTCCTTTGGCATGCAACTTCCTTATCTTTGATGGCCTAAACCTTGATTTAGCTTTAGTTTTTTACCAAATATTCCATAAGGAATATAAACATGCATCTTTGTTATGCATCCATCTTATTTATCCACACATATTCCTTGTTTTATTAACTTACATCCATTATGTACTTAACCAAATGCATAATCATAAACCTATTTGTAGCTACCATAGTTATATTTCACAACTCACATACATCTTTACTTTAAAATAATTCAACTTATGATTTTTCACAATCATTATCATGCGATCCTCAAAGGCATAATCATTTTGCCTCTTATCATGACAACCGAGCATCCTTGCTCATTTACTCTTTTTTCTATTTATACTATCCTTTATTGAGGTAATGGAGCACATTCCACTCAGGTTATCATTCAAAAAACAACTTTCATGACTCTTCAAAATGGAGTCAGCCATGCATCCATGTATTCATTTAATCTTGGAAAGTGAAATTCTTTCCATACATTTCACTCATCCAGGCAATCACATCGTGCCTTTAGTTTACATATATTCTTACATCATACATGTGCATCACTTGCACATTTAATATCATTCATAGCTATTTGGTCTTAATATCAGTCTTCATATCAAGAACTTCACAATGCATTAGATCCATGCACTCAATCATATACAAACATAGACAACCATTCATCATGCAAGCTCATTGCTTGCACCTTTTTCATGTCATTCATACACATGGACATATCAGACTTTCAGATCCTTCTCCCAAGGATATTCCAATCATTCTTATGATAAGTCTTATAGAGATTCTCATCACTGAGTTTCTCTCTCTACTGAGAGCTTGCAACCATTCACATGATATCCATATGGTGGTTTAACAAACATAGTCATAACTATGTTCCCATTTCTACATGACAACAACCAATAAGAAGGCATTTTTACCTCAACTAGTATAAATTTATTCAACAACC
>ML848110.1:28976-43243 GCA_009831015.1 Picea engelmannii | reverse complement strand
AGAAGACTCAGTGGCCTAGGCATCCCCACTAGGCCATAGTCTCACACTAAGGGGAAGGGTCAACCAAACTAAAGTTATATTATTAAGTTGACTTGATGAAAAGGTGAAAAAGAGTTAAAGATAACTCAATGGAGGAATAGAAGCACTAGAGGTTGAGTTAGGAGTTAACCCTAGGGGTTAATCTAACTCAATAGAGAAATAGAAGAAAAGTATAAAGGGAAGGCTAGGGCGCACCTATTATTCATTGTGGATTTTGGTATTTTGCTTGTTGATGCTCTTGAGCATACAGTTTTAAGGGTTTTGATATTACAAACCCTAGTGAGTAGCTCAGTTGTGAAAGATTCCACTCACCTAGCTCCAAGCTTGGTCTCGGGGATGAAATACTCCACCCACACCATTCTACAACTATCATCTATCCAGGAGGACTAGAAGGGCCGTACCAGCTAGGGTTTTCTTGTAGGGGCGCACCATTTGTTGAGGAAGAGTTTTCTTGCAGCTTTAGGGTTTTGCTTGCAAGCCCTTGCTCATCAGTTTGAGGGCTTCTTGGAGGAGTTATCACATCCCTATCATTTACTGCAGGTTGGGACGATTTCAGGAGGAAGGGTACGACTTGGAGATTCAACAATTCTCAGATCTAGAAGGCTATATGCTAGCTCCGATCTTGAGACTTCTCTCAAGTGTTTGTGGATGCCCGATCTATCATCCGGGAGAGTTTCAGACGATTTAGAGACCCCATTCAACTAGGTCGTACTGTTGGCCATATTCATGGTTTCAGGATGGCACAACCCATGATTGGTGGTACCATGGACTCACCACACTAGGTCACAATCAGATATTGTCCTACACAGAATTCACTCAGAGGCTCATTGATAAATTTGATCAGGGAGCTCACACAGCTTAAACAAACAGGTACGACTGAGGCATTCATTGAAAAATTTCAGAGGTTGGCCGTGATGGTGCAAGATATATCACCAACTAGACTCATGATGCTCTTCACTGAAGGACTGATGGAGCCCTTGAAGGGTTGGGTAAAGGCTTTTAAGCCTACCAACCTACAGGATGCTATCTGGAGGATGAGGGATCTAGGACCAGCTGCTAGGCCAAAATTTATACCCAGACCACCTCTTAACACTGGAGGGAGAGACCTAAGGCCTCCAATGAATCAAGGAGGACGTGACTCAAGGGGTTTTGACTGGGGCCGTGGCAGAGTAGATGAGAACACCATGAGGGAACTGAGGAGGAAGCAACTTTGCTTCACTTGCAAAGAACCATGGAACCCGGCACACAAATGCATGGGTCGTGGTCAAGTGCATTACATAGAAGTCACTTCAGACAACGAGGAAGAGGAGGAGATCGACCAGATACAAAACATTGAGGCCGAAACCATTGAGACAACAGAGGATGAGATCCCATGACAGGACAGTACGACTGAGGAGAAAGCCACCTTAGCATCTATCAATGGAGTACCCAAATATAACACCTTCCGACTGAGGGGAGTCTTGCTAGGACAGAAGGTATCGGTTCTGATTGATGGTTGAGCCTCTCATAACTTCATTGATTCAACATTGGTGAAAAGAAGGCATATACCCACAATGGAGTTTGAAGGGTTCAAGGTGGAGGTAGCTGGTGGAAGCACTATGCCTTGTGAGAGGTACATTCCTGGTATGAAGCTTACATTGGGTAGGCATGAGCTGGTATAGGACGTCTATGTCATGGACCTTCCAGATACCAACATCATCCTTGGAGTTCAGTGGCTCAGTACGTTGGGGCCTATCACCACCAGCTACAAAACCATGGAGATGTCATTTATAGAGGAGGGTGGACGTAAGGTAGTGCTCCGGGGCATGACAGTGAATGCTGCAAAGGTGGTCACGTCCAAGAGGATGGAGGCTATCTTCCGAAGGGATGAGATAGTATATGCAACATAATGCAGGATTTCAGAGCAGGGTAAGGTTCACTACACCCTAGAGATCCAAGAAATCCTTTACAAGCACCACAAGGTGTTTGGACCAATTCCTCTAGAGGTGCCACCAGACAAGGGGTTTGAGCATATTATTGAGCTAGAGGAAGGAGTTAAACTAGTCATCACCACACCATACAGGCATCCAAAGAAGTACAAAGACGAGATAGAGAAGGCCATCAAGGAACTTTTGGACATGGGGCACATCAGGCCGAGCACTAGCCCTTTTGCTTCTGCAGTAGTGCTAGTTAAGAAGAAAGATGGCACTATGAGGATGTGCATTGACTTCAGGGCCCTGAATAAAAAGACAATAAAAAACAAGTACTCGATACCAAGGATTGATGAGCTGCTAGACGAATTACATGGAGCTGTCTACTTCACAAAGATTGACCTTCGTTCCGACTATCATCAGATCAAGATGAGGGAGGAGGACATCTCAAAAACAACTTTCAGGTGTCATTACAGCTGTTATGAGTTCTTAGTGATGCCTTTCGGGTTAACCAATGCCCCAACCACGTTCCAATCTTGTATGAACCATGTGTTCAACAAGTAGCTGAGGAAGCACCTGTTGGTATTTTTTGATGACTTGCTCATTTACAACAAGACGTGGGAGGAACACCTCCGGCATGTGGATCAGATTTTGTCAATCATGGAGTTACAGTCACTATACGCTAAGGAGTCCAAATGTGAGTTTGGAATGACAGAGGTGCTTTACTTGGGGCACATCATTGGAGCAAAAGGGGTGCAGGTATATCAGGAAAAAATAAAAGCCATTATGGAGTGGCCTACTCCTAAGACACTCACAGAGTTAAGAGGATTTCTGGGCATATGCACGTACTGCAGGAAATTTATGAAGGGGTTTTCTCAACTGTGTGCACCCTTGACCGATTTGACTAAGAAAGGAGCCGTCAAATGGAATGAGGAAGCTCAAATGACGATGGACAAGATGAAGAAGGTGATAGAGTACATGCCCCATCCTAGCTCTTCCAGATTTCGACCTACCTTTCACCTTGGAGTGTGATGCCTCAGGAGAAGGCATAGGGGCCGTACTGATGCAGAATAGGCACCCTCTTTGCCTATAAGAGTCGAAAACTCAGGGGTCTCGAGCTATTCTACAACATTTATGACAAAGAAATGCTGGCTATCATGCATGCACTAGCCAAATTCCGACAATATCTGGTAGGTGCACGGTTTGTGGTCAGATCAGATCATAACAGTCTCAAATACCTTTTGGAGCAGAAGGACTTAAATGAGAGGCAACAAAAATGAGTAAGCTGAATACAGGCCTATGACTTTGACATTGAGTTTGTCAAAGGGAAGAACAACGTGGTGGCTGATGCATTGTCTAGGAGGCCATCCATCTTTTCCATGACAGGTGTATCGGTTGACTGGAAAGACCACTTGGTGATGGAGTATGCGAAGGATCAGTTTGCTTGTCAGCTACTAGATGGACAGGTATAGGATGATAACTTCAGGATTATAAATGACCTCATCTACTACAAGGGTCAAATCTTTTTGGTTCCTGGATCGGCTTTCAAGGCCAAAGTATTGCAGGCATGTCATGACTCATTGATGGCAGGGCACCAGGGGATCAACAAGACGTATAGGCAGGTAAAAGAGAGGTTCTCATGGAAGGGCCTCAAGGAGGATGTAATAAAACATGTAAAGGAGTGTACTACATGCCAGGTGAACAAGGATGAGCATACTCACCCAACAGGATTACTACAACCCTTACCCATTCCAGAGCACAAGCGGGAAAGCATATCCATGGACTTCATCACCGGGTTTCCAAGAACACAAGGGAAGGACTGCATTTTTGTGGTGGTAGACAGGTTGACGAAGTTTGCACACTTCTTCTCCATAGCCACATACTTCAGCGCAACACAGGTGGCCGAACTGTTTTTCAGGGAGATTTTCAGGTTGCACGGTCTACCCAAGACCATTGTCAGTGACAGGGATAGCAGGTTCATGAGTATCTTTTGGCAGGAGTTGTTCAGATTGGTTGGTACGGCCTTGACCCCTAGTACCAGCTATCACCCTCAGACGGATGGGAAAACCGAGATAGTCAACAAGTGGGTAGAAGGCTACCTCAGGAATTATGTAGCAGGCAACAGAAGGTGTGGATCAGATGGTTGCACTTAGGAGAGTACTGCTACAACACCACCCAACACGTGTCCATAGGCGTGTCACCATTCATGGCCTTGTACAACTATGATCCACTATCTTTTGTAGAGATTGCTTTCGTTGACAGCAGGGCACCTATGGTACAGGATTGGGTACAACAGAGCCAAGACATTCTCAGGGAGTTGAAGGATCATCTACAGAGGGCCCAAAACCAGCAGAAGGTCCAAGCAAACAAGCACAGAGTTGAACGTACTTTTGAGGTTGGTGACTTAGTTTATCTAAGGCTCCAACCATACAGACATGCTTCTATAAAAAGAAGCAGAGCAGAGAAGTTGCAATCACATTTCTTTGGACCCTACAGAGTTAGCAGGAAGAGAGGGGCCGTAGCTTATGAGCTGGAGCTCCCACAGGGCAGCAGGATACAAAATGTCTTCCATGTATCCTGCCTAAAGAGGGCCATCAGCCAACACATCACACCCATCGAGGTACTACCTCCTATGGACGAAGAAGGGCAGCTTGTTTTGATTCTGGAAGAGATACTAGAGGTTCGGGAGAAGAGGCTCAGGAAGAGAAGCATCAAAGAATATTTGATCAGGTGGAAGGATCTACCCATTGAGGATGCCATGTGGGAAAATGAACAAGTGGTGAGAGAAACAGGTTTGGAATTGCTTGAGGGCAAGCAATTTCTAGCAGGGGAGACTGTAATGTCCCCCACCTCTTGCTGAAGAGGTATCGAGAAGACTCAGTGGCCTAGGCATCCCCACTAGGCCATAGTCTCACACCAAGGGGAAGGGTCAACCAAACTTAAGTTATATTATTAAGTTGACTTTGATGAAAAGTTGAAAAAGAGTTAAAGTTAACTCAATGGAGGAATAGAAGCACTGGAGATTGAGTTAGGAGTTAACCCTAGGGGTTAATCTAACTCAATAGAGAAATAGAAGAAAAGTATAAAGGGAAGGCTAGGGTGCACCTATTATTCATTCTGGATTTTGGTATTTTGCTTGTTGATGCTCTTGAGCATATAGTTTTGAGGGTTTTGATATTACAAACCCTAGTGAGCAGCTCAGTGGTGAAAGATTCCACTCACCTAGCTCCAAGCTTGGTCTCGGGGATGAAATACTCCACCCACACCATTCTACAACTATCATCTATCCAGGAGGACAAGCAGGGCTGTACCATTTGGATCAGCAGGGCTGTACCAGCTAGGGTTTTCTTGCAGGGGCGCACCAATTGTTGAGGAAGAGTTCGATCCAGCCAAGAGAAGAATCTTGAGAGTTTTCTTGCATTAGGGTTTTGCTTGCAAGCCCTTGCTCATCAATTTGGGGGCTTCTTGGAGGAGTTATCACGTCCCTATCATTTACTGCAGGTTGGGACGATTTCAGGAGGAAGGGTACGTCTTGGAGATTCAACAATTCGCTGATCTAGAAGGCTATAGGCTAGCTCTAATCTTGAGACTTCTCTCAAGTGTTTGTGGATGCCCGATATATCATTCAGGAGAGTTTCAGACGATTGAGAGGCCCCATTTAGCTAGGTCGTACCGTTGGCCATATTTAGGGTTTCAGGAGGGTCGTACCATCCTAGGGTTTCTGCAGTTTGAGGAGGAAGCTTCAGTGTTTGAGCTCCATACTTCAGGAGGAGGCTTCCCTTGCCTTGATCTATCATTGGGGAGAGTTTGGCAGCATCAATAGGTCTACATCTTAAGGAGGGCCGAACCCTTGGTGTCCTTGTCCTTAGCAGGCCATACCAGCAGTCATCAGGGCCGTATCAGTTGCTTGAGGGGAGGCCGAAACCCTGGTGTTGCAGTTGAGCGTTCATCTTCTATTGGCAGCCATTGGGAGGCTTGATTTGCATCTCCGGGAGCATTTTGTATACAACTCTATTATTGTCTTGAAGCCATCTACTTCAGAGCTGCTTCTCTATTGTATCAGGTGCTTGCTTTCTTATAATAAAGTTCAACTATTTGCTTGTGGTTCCTATCTTGTGCAATGTTGATGATCTTCATATGATTACAATGATTCTTGTATAAATTTGTGGCTTAATAACTGAATAAACCCTAAGGCCGAAATATTCATGGCCATCCTGCATACACAACAAATAATAATCAAATCAGTGGTTAGTTAGTGATTCCAAGCAAAAAAATTGGCTTGGGATCATTACAAAAACCGAAACTTAATTAGCTTATGAAAGTGTGTTGCAGATTATGAAATTAAAGCATATGAAACACATCTAAAGCATGTAAAGAAAGCTGAAAATAAAAGATCTATTCCATTGTCATTCACTTAACCATGTATGTGTATAAACTTGAAAGAAATGAGTGAAGTGAAAGACAAGAACAACTTATAAAGTATAACAGAAAAATGACTTAGATTATAACCATTCAACCATGTGGGTTAATCCATTTAGAGAACATGCTAAGAAAATGAAAAATGCTTGCTGATATGACAATATATCCCTACACCATGTACATGCTCCACATATGTTTTAAATTGATTGATGGCAAATGGCTCAAAAAACAAGTAAATTGAAGATCTAAAAGATTACTTTCAAAGCACTTAAACCAAAAGATATTGCACCTAAAACATGTATTATGAACTTGATGAAAAACTAGAGCATGAAAATAGAACTATGCCTTGAGGGCTTAAGCTAAGATATAATGATGTGTGATGTCTACTCTAGAAGATTTTAATCACATCAGCATAATATAACCATCAACACATATTATCCTAGCCATATGATTTTGGGGATTTCTCACCCAAGGTGTAGGCAATTATTGGACAAAACTTGAAAATGAATGCAAACCACTCACAATGACACAAGGTGGAGGCAAGCCTACCTTTGTTGTGCCAAAGAGGGTTGGAAAGTAAAAGAAAAATATTATTGAGACAAACTAGCCATACAACCTTGTCATAATGACAAGTGGGGCGAAAGAACAACAAATGCCGAAATAAAACTAGGCCCTAGCCATACAATATTGGGGGGTTGGCTGAGCCAATCTCTCTCCCAAGGTGTAGGCAGAAAAATACTTACAAAAATAACTTACAATGGATGAAGTAAATACAAGAGAATGCAAGCCTCAAGGGAACTTCCCGGGGGCTTGCTACAATGTTAGAAAAGAGTGGGGGAAAGAAGAGATTCATTACCCACTCAAAGGAGGCTCTCTTGGAGTGTTGTGTGAGTGAATTCGGGCAGCATAACCCCTTGTTCCTGGTAAGATCCTGCAAAAACCAGCAAGCTATTGCTTGCTGGAAATGCTGCACAACACAAAAAAAGTTAAGAAAAATTTCTGTTTTTTAGGCAAAAATTTTCCACATAAAATCTCCAAGTAAAAATGAATTTAGATGACGTATCTAAGATGTTTAGCTACAGAAATATGTAATGGAAATGAACAGAAAATCAGATTAGAAGAAATGAGGAGTTTGAATAGGCCTCGAGGGAAGTCTCCTCCTTGAGGCTATCCCAACAACACCCTAGAGACAAACCTACAAAACTCAAGCAATATGTGAGGTATACAAGTAGATAACATGTATGAGTAAGCTAACAATATGAAATACTTCACACTACCAACTACTCAACATATATAGATCAACAATACTACTATTGATGCATCCACTCAAGTAAACTACTTTACCTAAGAATCTACTCAATACTACACACAATGCGAAAATGAACAATGTCACCTCATGTGCAAGAAGAAAACCAGACTACTCTTGGTTACTCCAAATCTTCCAAAGCTTTTTATTAGTCCAAATGGGAGAGCCTTGCAGCAACAAGTTGCTCCAATGCTCTCAAGAGAAAATGTGATGAATGCAAGATGGCAAAGAGCAAGAGAGATGGGGCAAAATTTCTGTAGCATAACATTAGCTCAAAGAATGGTGAAGAAATGAGTGAGGAGAGGCTCTATTTATGCTTGGAGAGGCAAAGTCACCCCTCTTGGATGAGTTCTAAGTGTCAAAAACCAAGCCAAAGAGAGCATCCCAAGGAGAGGGGCGCACCACTTATGGTTTGGGTGAGGATTGATGAGTTGGAATGTGAGTTGGAGTGTGGGGACAAGCAAATGGGTGAGGTGGTAGGCTAGGAGGGGCGCACTACTCATGGGAGGGGCCCACAACTCAATCAAATGGTTTTTCAAAGGTTTATGTGTGAGGAGGGGCACAAATCCCCTCAAGGAAAATGGATGGATTTTTGATGAGTTTGGGTTTCAACAAAAGTGTTGCTGATCCAAACCTATATTATCACATTGATGGAAATGAGTGCTTGATCTTGGTCCTATATGTGGATGACCTTTTCCTCACCGGTTCAGAGAGACTCATTGCTGAATGCAAACAAGCATTGACTGCTAAATTTGAAATGAAGGATTTAGGCTTAATGCATTACTTCTTGGGACTAGAAGTATGGCAGAGGACATATGAGATTTTCCTAAGTCAAGGAAAATATACAGTGTAGATATTGAAAAAGTTCGGTATGACAGAATGCAAATCCATGCCTACACCAATGGTGATGGATTTGAAGAAGATGAGTGATACTGATTCAGGAGAGATTGATCCACACTTGTACTAACAATTGATTGGATCACTGATGTATCTAATTAACACTAGACCAGATATATGCTATGCAGTGAATGTGCTTAGCCAGTTTATGAGCCAACCGAGATAGACTCACTGGATAGCAGCAAAACATGTATTGAGATACCTACGAGGTACAGTTGGTTATGGCCTAAGATATGCCTCCAGTGTAGACTTGAGCCTGCAGGGATATGTCGATGTAGATTGGGTAGGGAGCGCAGTGGACAGGAGAATCACCTCCGGTTGTTGCTTTACTTTGGTTTTTGCCATGGTTTCCTGGTGTAGCAGAAAACAAAGCTCTGTGGCATTGAGTACCGCAGAGGCAGAGTACATTGCATTGAGTTTAGCAGTCCGCGAAGTAGTGTAGCTTCGCAAACTTCTGACTGATTTATTCAATCATGAGATGGATCCTACTACTATTCATTGTGATATCTAGAGTTGTGTTAAGCTCTCTGAGAACCCTGTGTTTCATGATAGATTGAAACACATCAAGATAAAATATCACTATATCAGAGACATGGTGTAGAGGAAGACAGTACACGTGCAGTATCTTCCTACCCATGAGCAGATCGCAGATATCTTCACCAAACCGCTTGCCAAGATGAAGTTCGAGTATTTCCATGAGAGACTTGGCCTGGTGGAGAATGCCTCCCTAGCTGAGAGGGAGTGTTTATGATTACAGCTGCGTGAGACATCCTCCAGGACACAGACCTGAGAGAGAGCCCCTGAGTTGGGTGTGTGGTTCCTATCTGAGACAGAACTGGAATGTTGTGCTGACATCCTTTGTGTAGAGAGTTGAGATGATACTCCAGATGATTCTCCTGTGTAACATAGTGAGAAAGAATATCTGCTGAGTTGGACGTGCCTTGGCTGAGCATAGGTGAACGTGTGGAAAATCCTATGAGCTGGGTGCATCGTTTTGAGACAGAGATGAAACGATGTATTAGCCTCCTTTGAGCAGAGAGTTGAGATGATGAACTCCAGATGACTCTCCTGTGTAATGTAGTGAGAAAGAAGATCTGCTGAGTTGGACATGCCTGTGGATGAGACACAGGTGAACGTGATCCTAGTGGCTGAGCACTAGTGAGTGTGGTTCTCCTGTGAGACACAATGAGATATAGATGTGGACATCCCTGTGGCTGAGCACAGATGGATGTGCTCGTAGTGGCTGAGCACTAGTGGGTGTATGAGATCCCTTGCTATATTGTTCAAGAGTTAGACTTACCTGTAACCCTATTTGTAATGTAAAGGGTACAGGTCGGCCCCACCTTAATGTAAAAGATAATTAATATGGTAATTATTAATTATATTGTGAGTTATTGAGGTCGGCCCTATTGTGCCAATAGACACCACTGTTGATAGGTTCAGTCTAATGTAAGCACCCTTTTGTGTGCTAGTTGTTTATGGTGGTGGAGGTCTTTCTCTTGAAGAATATAACAAAGGATTGGTTGGGTTTTCTTCTCTTGTTGCTGCAACAAATTGTTTATGGTTTAAGTAAAATGCTTAAATGGAATGAACTTCATCCTTAAGCCTTGCTTATTGAAAAATCAACACTACTAGTCATCCTCTCACGTTCGCAGAACTGTACGACCCTCCTAGGGTTACCATAAAATCCGTACGACCCTCCTTTCTGAGGTGTTCCAACACTTAATACTTGGACGCTGGGGCTAAAAAGTGCACAGGATTGTACGATCTCCTTCAACGTACCTCCAGGAAGCTTCAGATTGCATTTTTGAGCATTTTGATTTTTTGGCCCTAGGGTGTCTAGGGCTTCGCAATTTTCTGCAGAAATTTCAGAATTAGGTTTTGTACAGCTCATTGAAGGAGCTCTTCAGGTAACCAGTGTTTTTCTAACTTTCAAGGCTTATTGTTGGCAATCATAAGCCCAACAAAACCTAAGATTGCTAGCCTAGCATAGTCGTTAGGTTTTCTAGCGTAGTCAGGCGAGGGTTTGTGAAGAATCTGAAAATATGATGAACATAACCCTGGTGGAAGATAGGCTTAATGACAAAAGGTGACACCGTTGCTATCTTCTTCATGAAGATGTCAGAAATCAGAGTTTAGCTAAGTGCAAATTGGAGAAATCATATCAACACTCTTAGGTATGCACTTGTATATACTATTTGTATCATTGTCATGAGGGTACCTGCAGGAGGAAGGAACCTTTGCTGCAATCATGGATCCAGAGGGATCTCAGTGCACTCAGAAGAACAACACATTAGAAGTGAAGACTCCAGGTTTGATTGTTTTAATTATCATACCTCTAACCTACATTTCTAAAGTTTGCTACATTACAAGTAGGTGTTGTAGTCGTGACAACAAATTGTTTTGATTCTAGAGATGTACTCATTATTCTCCTTTAGGAGATATTCTTGTTTTGTTGCCTTTCATTTGTTTTCTTGTTCCATGCAGGTTAACAACAAAGGAAGATGGTTATCCTTCAGACTTCGGAGGGAGTCACTTGACTCAGAGGGAATCAAATCTATTTGAGGAGGAAGAACAGAACCATCATTGAGGAAACCAAAGCAATGATGCATGATGAGAGTCTTCGTATGATCTTGTGGGCAGAAGCATGCATGACAACAGTGTATGTTCATAACAAGAGTCCTCACCAGTTTTTGAAGAACATAACTCCCAAAGAAGCCTTCACCGGAGTGAAGCCTGAGATTGAACACTTCAGGATATTTGGGTGCCCAGTGTATTTTCGTGTACCCAAAGAGAGGAGATCCAATCTAGACCCTTCAGGGAGAAAGGGTACATTTGTGGGATATAGTGAATTTTCGAAGGCATATTGGATCTACATCCTTGGTCATAGACAGATTAAGATAAGCAGAGATGTTGTGTTTGAAGAAGCGATAGCCTTTCAAAGATCCAGAGAATCTCAGGTGGAGATTGATAGTGAGACAATACCTTCTCCCCCTTCAACATTTCAGAGGGAGACATACATTATTCCAGTTGATCCAGTTGTTCCAGCTGATCCTGTTGCTCCAGTTGATATGCCCAGAGATATTGCAGTAGGGCATAAAAGGCCTACTTAGGCTCAACAAACTTTGCAGGAGGCAGAGGGACATGCAACCTCTCAAGGCACATCCCGAGAAAGCAAGAGACCAAAGAGATTTTCAAGCTACCTTTCAGCCATGAGCCACATCATTGATTTTGAGCCTTCTTGTCATGGAGAAGCTACATGCGAGAAAGTATGGCAGATGCCATGACAGAAGAATATTCCTCTATCTTGAAGAATGATGTATGGGATATTGTTTTGAGACCAGAAGGGAAGTCTGTAGTGAGTTCCAAATGGATTTATAAAATCAAGCATGCAACTGATGGAAGCATCGAGAAATACAAAACGAGATTTGTAGCCAGAGGGTTCTCATAAGTAGAGGGAGTTGACTATGATGAGACATTTGCTCCAGTAGTCCAATACACTTCCATCCATTCTATCATTGCACTAGCTGCATCCATGGGTTGGAAACTACATCAAATGGATGTAAAGACAACCTTTCTCAATGGTGAGATTAAGGAAGAAGTTTATATCAAGCACCAAAATGGATTTGTTATACACAACGAAAAATCTCATGTGTGCAAGTCAAAGAAAGCCTTGTATGGACTAAAGCAAGCACCTCGTGCTTGATATGAGAAAATGGATGGATTCTTGATGAGTTTGGGCTTCAACATTAGTGTTGCTGATCCAAACCCATATTATCACATTGTTGGCAATCAGTGCTTAATCTTGGTCCTATATGTGGATGACCTTTTCCTCACCGGTTCAAAGAGACTCATTGTTGAATGCAAACAAGCATTGACTACTAAATTTGAGATGAAGGATCTAGGCTTGATGCACTACTTCTTGGGACTAGAAGTATGGCAGAGGACAGATGAGACTTTCTTGAGTCAAGGAAAATATCCAGTGGAGATATTGAAAATGTTTGGTATGACAGAATGCAAATCCATGCCTACACCTATGGTGATGGATTTGAAGAAGATGAATGATGCTAATTCAGGCGAGACTGATACACACTTGTACAGACATCTGATTGGATCATTGATGTATCTGGTTAACACCAGACCTGATATATGCTATGCAGTGAATGTGCTTAGCCAGTCCATGAGTCAACTGAGACAGAGTCACTGTATAGCAACAAAACATGTATTGAGATACCTACGAGGCACAATTGGATATGGCCTGAGATATGCCTCCAATGTAGACTTGAGCTTGTAGGGATATGCCGATGCAGATTGGGCAAGGAGCGCAGTGGACCGAAAGAGCACCTCCGGTTGTTGCTTCACCTTAGGGTCTTCCATGGTTTTCTGGTGCAACAGGAAACAAAGTTCTGTGACATTGAGTACCGTAGAGGCAGAGTACATAACATTGAGTGTGGCAGTCCGTGAAGCAGTGTGGCTTCACAAACTTCTGACAGATTTATTTGATCATGAGATGGATCCTACTACTATTCATTGTGATAACCAGAGCTGTGTGAAGCTCTCTCAGAACCCTGTGTTTCATGATAGATCGAAACATATTGAGAGAAAATATCACTATATCAAAGACGTGGTGTAAAGGAAAACAGTACACATGCAATACCTTCCTACCCATGAGCAGATTGTAGACATCTTCACCAAACCGCTTGCTAGGACAAAGTTCAAGTACTTCCGTGAGAGACTTGGCCTGGTGGAGAAGGCCTCCCTAGCTGAGAGGGAGTGTTGATGATTACAATTGCGTGAGACATCCTCCAGGACACAGACCGAGTGAGTCGGCCTGAGAGAGAACCCATGAGTTGGGTGTGCCCATGAGATGGGTGTGTTGTTCCTCTCTGAGACAAAGAAGGAACGTTGTGTGCCCCTATGTGTTTTGAGGAAGCCCATGAGTTGGGTGTGCCCATGAGATGGGTGTGTGGTTCCTCTCTAAGATGGAGATGGAACACCGTGTGCCCCTGCGTGGGGTGAGGAAGCCCATGAATTGGGTGTGTCGTTCTCTCTGAGACAGAGATGAAACGATGTACTGTTCTCCTCTGTGCAGAGAGTTGAGATAATGTGATACTCCAGATGATTTTCCTGTGAGATGGGGTGAGGTAGAGATTTGCTGAGTAGGACGTCCCTGTGGCTGAGCATAGGTGGACGTGATCCTAGTGGCTGAGCGCTAGTTAGTGTGTATTCTGATGATTCTCCTGTGAGACACAGTGAGATAGAGAGTTGGACGTCCCTGTGGCTGAGCACAAGTGGACGTGCCCCTAGTGGCTGAGCACTAGTGGGTGTATGAAATCCCTTGCTATATTGTCCAAGAGCCAGACTTACCTGTAACCCTATTTGTGATGTAAAGGGTACAGGTCGGCCCTGTTATCCCCGATATCTAGGGATAACTAGGAGATCATGTCTCGAGGCCCACATGGTCCTTAGACATGGAGTACGAGAGCAGATTGACTTGAGCATGGCCCTTGAGGGCCCATCTTTTCTTCTTCTCAGCCAGACTTGTCCTGCCACCAGTACCAGCCTCCATCACTACCGGCCTGGGCTTGCATCAGAAAAGGCTCTTGCTTCATGAGGTAATTGGTCCGAGGTATCATGGTATGTGTCATATTTGATCATTATAACCTTCTTATGTATGCATTAGATCTCTTTCATTT
>WSFP011356726.1:0-34044 GCA_009831015.1 Picea engelmannii | reverse complement strand
TAATGTGGTTATTTTGTAGGGTAACGATGTTGAAATTTAACTATCATTGATAACAGGTACAATGTAATGTCTTAAACTAAGTTCAATAAGCTAGTATGATTTAGTAAATGGGGATTTGTGATTAACTGAATTTACATTATTTTAAGGTTGGGTAACTCGTGGATTAATGGAATTTAAATGGAGTATTGGGTCTGTAATTAATGCTAATTGAGTCGTAGAAAATACCTTGTCTTAACAATGGTTGGTAATTGTCCGAGTCCTTCTGACTTGCGCATTCCGTAGAGGACGTGGTTGGTCATTTAATAATTGTTGTACTTGGTTGTGATCTTTTAATTGCTTGGTTTTCTTGTGTCAGGCATAATGTAGACACCTCCATGTTCCTCAGAAAAGTCGCCAGCCTCGAGACCTTAAATGATTAAAATCGATGAGAACCTAGGCTTGAGCATTGCTAATGTGTCTTAGAGGTCCTGACCATTGCAGGGTAGGACGGGTGGGTAGTCAGTCTTATTTATAGTCGATTGATTTTCATTTAATGCATGAAGATACTTGATGTGCATCTTAGGGTGTCATGTTGTGTTTGTTGTTGTATGCGTCATGTTCATCGTCGGGTGGTGACACAGAGTCGAATGTGTTTATCACCCTTGTACACTCGTGCACACACAATAAAAATAAATAAAATTTGCACTTGTTAAGAGGTTAGTCGTTGTAACGAGGAGGTTCCTTACATATGGTATCAGAGAGGGTTTGACCCGTGACTTGAGATCACTATGACTTTCGTTGACATGATTTAATTATACTGTTGTTGATCAAGTTGATTGTGTGCGTGAAGGTAATCATGGTTAGAGGACGCCACGGAGGTAGATGATGGGGTGCTAGGGGAGGAGGCGTGATGCCTCTGGTAGCATCCACACCTGAGGGGTCTAACCGCTGGGGAGACGAGCAGGTTCTTGGATAGGAGCAGATAGCATTTGGCGATGTTGTCGGGATGACGAGATATTTTTAGCACATGTCTGAGGCACTAATCAGTTGTTTGGAAAAAGATGAGGCCAGGGCATCGGCACTCGCGGAGGTTCCGCTGCACACATCGACCATTACTGGTAGCATTCATTGTGAACTTGAGAAAGTCAAATTTCCCAAGTTCTTTGGTTCCTCGGACGACGCAGCCACTGAGGCATGGTTGGAGAACATGGCGATGTGCTTTGAACTTCGCGATTATACCTCCAATATGAAGGTCCACATTGCGGTCTTTCAACTGAAGGGGAGAACTCTTCTATGGTGGAAGATGCTCCTACCACAGTTGAACATGGAAGTCGAAGGTGTGTAATGGGAACTATTCAAGGAATGGTTCTGAGAGAGGTACCTTTCAGAGGAATTCATTGATCGTCAGCTCAATGAGTTCAATGCCTTATGACAGGGAGGTCATACGGTGCCCGAGTACGAAGCACATTTTATGGAGCTACTCCGGTATGCTCCGCACCTTAACACGAAGAAACTTAAGGTCAACTAGTTCGTGTTTAGCCTTAATGATAGTCTACGTGCAAAGGTTAGGATTTTTATGCCTCAAACCTTGCACAATGTTGTCCAGAAGGCCCTCATAGCTGAGGAGGAGCTTAAAAGTCGGGTTCAGACCAGGACTCTAGTGAGACCAGTAGGGCAGGGTTCATCTGGAACACAACAGCATGAGACACCAACGAGACATATGTTGGGATATCGTGGCTTCCATAGGGGATCCACTTTCACTACACCCCAACGATCGCCGCCTCAGTAGCGGACACCTTATCGGGGACCACAACATCAGCAACAACATCGCCTAGAGAAACAATAGTTTAGGCCTGTTCAGTAGAACATACCAGGGTTCCAGGCCGATGGGTCGGCATCTTCTACTTCAAGTACCAGGACTATTGGGTTGAAGAAGGGGTGTTGGATGTGTGGGGAGCCACACTACCAGCACGATTGTCTCGTGGAGAGGAATAGAGCGTCTGAATCAGCCAGACCCACTACCGTGGGAGATATGGGCAAGGCCCATCGGATTCATGCAGCGGTGAATAACCACTAGGCAGAGCATGAGTCAATTGTGCTCAAGACGACAGGTATTATCCCTGACCAGACCCTTACTATTTTGATAGATCTCGGTGCTACTGAGAGTTCCATTTTTGGTGCAGCGCTAAAAAGGATTAAGGTAAAGGCAGCCGAACAGGACGAGTTTAGCTTCGTAGAGATGGCTTCAAGAGCCAAAAAAAAGGTTGGAGGAAAGGTTACGAGTTGTGCCCTTAACTTGGGAGAGTTTGTCACAAGGGCCAACCTATACATCATGATCCTAGGATCTTATGATGTCGTAATTGGTATGGATTGGTTGGAATCGCATGAAGCGATACTCAACTGTAAGATGAAACAGTTGAGATTAATTGATGACGAGGGACAGAGACAGGTGATTGTAGGATGGAACTAGGGAGTTTCCCTGAGGTTTGTCTCTTCCTTATAGTTATGGAAGAGTATGCGCAAGGGGTGAAAGATTTATTTTATCCTTGTGTTAAACGAGAAGGGAGTAGTAGAAGGTCTAGAACACCTTCCAGTGGTGAGAGAGTTTGAAGACATATTCCCAGATGAGTTACCTGGGATGCCGCCGGAGAGAGAATTGGAGTTTACCATAGATCTAAAATCGGGGACAGAATCGATAGCAAGAATGCCTTATCGGATGTCCACTCTAGAGTTACAAGAGTTGAAAATGCAACTGAAGGAGTTGCTTGACCTTGGACTGATACATCCTAGTGTGTCACCGTGGGGTGCATCGATTATTTTCATACGAAATAAGGAAGGATCATGGAGGCTTTGCATCGACTACCATCAATTGAACAAGGCCACGATCAAGAATCAATATCTCTTGCCGAGAATTGATGATATATTTGATCAAATGAAGGGTGTGATGGTGTTCCCCAAGATTGATTTACGATCAGGGTATCACTAGTTGCTGATCAAGGAGGATTATGTTGCTAAGACTGCTTTTAAGACGAGGTTTGGACATTACGAGTTTACTGTTTTACCGTTTGGATTGACAAACGCCCCAGGAGTATTTATGAGTTTGATGAATGGGGTGTTCCACGAGTACTTGGACAAGTTCGTCCAAGTGTTCATTGACGATATTTTGATTTACTCTCGTACGACAGAGGAGTATGACGAGCACTTGCACTTGGTACTATAGTGTCTGTGAGAGCACAAATTGTTTGGGAAATTTTCCAAATTCTTTTTTTATCAATCGAGGATTCACTACTTAGGGCATGTCATCTCTGGCAAAGGTATCGTCGTGGATCCATCCAAGGTTGAGGCTATTATGGAATGGCCTGAACCGATGAATGTCATTGAAGTGCGTAGCTTTATGGGTTTAACAGGATACTATCGATGGTTTGTCAAGTGATGCAGGAGCATTCACACCTCATCAAGCGAGTCAGTGCGTGGAGAAAGAAAAGACAGATGGATGACGCCAACACCAAAATTTTGAATCACCTTGATATCTGTTGCGCCACCGTTTGAATGAAAGGATTCATAATAGAGAGCCCTTGTACATTGTAACAGACTCTGAGCAGATAAGCTCTCGTCCTTAGGTAGCTGAGGCACTTAATAGATTTAGTGCAGGTAGATAAAATAATTAAGTCTAGATTAGACAGTTTTGCTTTCGAGAGGGAAAACGGAGTATAGACACCCTCCTTTGTATCATTGTGATAGGAGCATTCAGATTATGCAGAGCATTAGCATTGAGGAGAAAGAAGAGAATCGCATAGAGTTTGTGAAGAACCCCCATGTATAGATATTGAATTAATAGAAAGCTTTGATTCAATTTCATGGCTGTGATTATTCTCTGTGTGTTGTTGATATTATGCTATTGCATGCTTGTCTCTTTTTATGCTTTTGTCGTATATGCTGCATACGTAATCTCATGGAAGATTAGAAATCTTGGGAAGAGGCGAGAATGAGTTCCAATTGTTTCTCTGTTCGAGCCAAGAGTTTCCTGCATAGAGTGCAGTTGAATTCCTCCGCATAGGGTGCGTTGAGGGGCTCTACAGTTAAACTCTTACTCTCTATCGGAAGTGCGTTGGGTTATTTGAACTGTGCAGGTAAAGAACCCGTCGAATTTAAGTCTCATAGGCGAGTCTGGGAAAGGAGAACAGGGAAGCCTTAATTAAATTCCCATGGATGTGTTGGTTCTCTGTGTGTTGCTGGCATTATGCCTTTGCATATTTACTTCTTGTTATGTATTTCTCTCATACGTTGTGTATGTGATCTTATGGAAGAATTGAAATCTGGTTGTCCCAGAAGTAAAAAGTCAGGTTGCTATGACTGTGAGTGCATTGGACTTGGGAAAACTTTACCACTGTTGAGAGTGGTTGAAAGTCGAGTACAGAGAACGTGCTCGAGAGACCTCTGAAGGAGTCAGGGTTGGAAAATTTCAGGAGGGATAGTTCCTTTGATTCGTTATGGGAACAGACCCCAGCAGAGTTCATGCAGGTTGAAGGTGGTGGAACAAAAGATTCTTCAAGAGGAAGAGAATCAACGACTTGAAATCGTCGAACAGGATCACGAGTTCCCGCTGACCATTGGATCCAGGAAGAGCTGCGAGGGAGTTAACTTGGAAGCGACCAAAGAGGTAGGCCATCGCATATTGGCATTCGGCGTTTGGTAAGGTAGGAGCTTACCCTTTGAAATCGTGAGTAGCGATTTCCCGATTCAACAGGAACCATTGGTTAAAGCGGGGACAGGTGGCAGGAGATCCTACGGGGTCGGAGAATCGGAGATCGGCGTTTAGAGTTCAACACCAAGGAGTGATTGTATCGGGGATCTGCGACCCGTGAAATCCCAAAGTGACGGGACAGTGTTGGGCCACGAGGTACAGTGGAATACAAGTGGCATCGCGTTGGGAAATCGACACCTCGGCGCTCGGGGTCTGGGAAGTCAGGTGATTGACATTGCCAATGGAGATACCCGAGGGTTGAACGTTGACTATCGGCATTCGGGACTTGGTGTTTGAACGACAAGAAGCAGTGTTACGAGTCTCACGATATCGGGAGATCCGATCTCCCGATACGCGAAGGGAAGATCGCCGAGAAGTGTTATGTGGGTAAAGAACTCCTGAGGGAGTTGGAAGAGCTTTGACTCTTCGGGCCTGGGTGAAAGAGAAGGTCCTAGTGGAGCGACCGTCCACCGAAGGGAGGTTGCGTCAGAGTGGTATTAGAGCGGGAAGACTCTTGCTTTCTGAAGCAGAGGAGAGATTCACCATGCCGCCGAGAAGGGAACGACAGTCACCTGATCGCGAAGACAGGGATGCGCGAAGAAGGGGTAGACAAGTAGGTAACCCAAATATGGAACGTCAAATCTGAGATCTTAGGGTGAGACTCGAAGAAATGGAGACCACCCAAAGACGTGGAGCTGGTATGGCAGAGTTCAGCGATTCGGAGGTATAAGAGGAAGCGGGACACGACGCTGAAGAAGTCACTACAGAAGACGTGTCAACCGAGAGGTTGATCAAAGCCATTTCGAGGATGAGCTCGAAGACAAAGATGGACATTCCTGTCTATGAGGGAAGCCTGAATGCAGAAGAGTTACTGGATTGGATTCGAGCACTCGACACCTACTTCGATTACGAAGATATCGAAGAGGACAAGAAAGTGAAACATGTTGTCACTAAGTTGAAAGGGCATGTAGTCTTATGGTGGGATGAGCTGCAGGCGGATAGGCGCAGCAAAGGAAAACAAAAGATAAAGAGCTGGGATCGGATGATCGCTAAGATGAAAGAAAAATTTATCCCGAGAGACTACCAGATCACTCTGTTCAGGTGCATGCAGAACCTGAGACAGAAGTTGATGATGGTGAAGGAGTACACTGAGGAGTTCTACAGGCTCAACATTCGAGTTGGTCACTGGGACAATGATGACGAAAAGGTGGCGAGGTACCTGAATGGACTGAGGTATGATACTCAGGATGAACTGAGCATGGTTACCATCCAAACCGTTGAGGATGCATACCAGATGGCTTTAAAAGCCAAGGAGAAGCTGAGCCGCAAGCAAGGACAGCGAGGGCGAGGCAGAAGCCAGCCCAGAGGTAAGATAGTTGCCCAGGAAAAAACACAAAAGCCCAAAGAGGATTGGAAGAGGCCTCAGGGAAAAGCTGAAAGGGGTTGAACCTCACAGCAGAGGCAGCAAAATACTGAGCCGAGGAGGCAGCAAGATGATCAGCAAGGAGGATATGCTGACGCGAATATATTTCCTCGTACCCGAGGTCAAGGAGGAGTTATCACGTGTTTTACATGTGGTAAGGACGGCCATAAAGCCATGGACTGTCCAGAGAGGAAGGTGGACAGAGGAAAAACTCACGTCGCTGAGGCGCAGAGGCATGATGTGGAAAGCGAAGATGCAGACAGTGGAAGATCGCTGGGGATGCATAAAATCCTTTTGAAGCCTGAGAAGGAGGTGGAGAGCGCAGTGCAGAGGAGCAAACTGTTCAGAATGGCTTGTACAGCCAAGGCTAGGAAATGCAAAGTCACAATTGACAGTGGGAGCACTGACAATCTCGTTTCGATCGAGATGGTGGAGAAATTGGAGCTAGAGACAACTAAGCACCTGAGTCCATATAAAGTCTCGTGGTTACAGAAAGGACACCGGGTAAGTGTCACTAAACAATGCTTAGTTAAATTTAAAATTGGGAATTATCATGATGAGATCCTGTGCGATGTCATTCCCATGGACGTATGTCATGTATTACTGGGTAGACCATGGAAGTATGATAGAAATGTTGTTCATGATGGAAGGATGAACACATACACCTTGGAGAAGGATGGAAGAAGTCATAAACTGCTGCCGATAAAAGATAAAGAGGTGAAGCCGGAGGTTAGCAGCACGATACTTCTCATGAGTGGGAAGGAGCTTTTCACAGAGCTGGAGAAGAATGAAGATCCACAGTTCTTTGTTGTCAGGAAGCTGAGAATTGTCATGACAAACACAAGAGTGGAGGACTTGCCAGAGGAGATTCAACAACTGTTGGGAGAGTTTGCTGACATCATCGTGGATGAACTACCTCGTTCATTGCCACCGGTGCGGAGTGTGAATCATCACATTGACCTCATACCCGGAGCAAGTTTGCCGAATAAGGAAGCATACAGGTTGATGCCTCAGGAGAGCGAGGAATTCAAAAGGTAGGTGCAAGGCTTGCTGGACAAAGGACTTGTGAGGGAGAGTCTAAGTCCATGTGTTGTTCCAACAGTACTGAGCCCAAAAAAGGATGGAGGCTGGAGAATGTGTATAGACTCCAGGGCGATAAATAAGATCACCATCAGGTACAGGTTTCCACTGCCGAGAATGGATGACTTGATGGATTGCCTAAGTGGGGCAAATTACTTTTCCAAGATTGATCTCAAGAGCGGATATCATTAGATCTGGATGAGAGAGGGAGACGAATGGAAGACAACATTCAAGACAAACGAGGGTTTGTACGAATGGTTGGTCATGCCGTTTGGGCTGACAAACGCACCAATCACATTTATGAGGCTGATGAATGAAGTCCTGCGGGAATTCATTAACAAATTTATGGTGGTATACCTGGATGATATTTTAATTTTCAGCAAAACAAAGGCTGAGCATTTGAGGCATTTAGCTATCGTGATGAGGAGGCTACAGCAGGAGAAATTGCTGATAAATTTGAAGAAATGTTCCTTCATGCAGACAGAACTCATATATCTGGGTTTTGTAATATCAGCGAATGAATTGAAGATGAATCCTGAGAAGGTTGAAGTAATTAGGAATTGGCCATCGCCGAGGAATGTTTTTAAGGTAAGGAGCTTTCATGGTTTAGCTAGTTTCTACAGGAAGTTCATTAGGAATTTTAGTGGAATTAGCGCTGCGATGATGGATACTGTGAAGAAGCAGCATAAAGTTTTTCAGTGGACCGCTGAGGCTGAGAGGAGCTTCAATCTGTTGAAGCGAAAGATAACAGAGCAGCCAGTGTTAGTGCTGCCTAATTTTCAGAAGACCTTCCAGGTGAAGTGTGACGCTAGTGGGTATGCTGTTGGAGGGGTCTTGAGTCAGGATGACAGACCTGTCGCATATTTCAGCGAGAAATTGGATGATGCGAAGATGAAATACTCCATGTACGACAAAGAATTCTATGCCATTGTCCAGGCATTGAAGAAGTGGAGGCACTACCTGATACCCAAGGAGTTCGTTTTGTGCAGCGATAATCACGCATTGCAATTCATAAGTCAGCAGGAGAAGCTGAACCAGAAGCATGTGAAATGGGTGGAATACATGCAGAATTTCACCTTCGTGATCAAGCACATTTCGGGAGTTGCTAACAAGGTAGCTGACGCCTTGAGCCAAAAATGTTTATTGCTGCAGGAATTCAGGGTCAAGACTTTGGGTTTTGAGAACCTGAAGGATATGTATGCAGGTGATGTTGATTTCGGTGAAGCATACGAGGCAACCAAAAATCCGGTGCTCAGGGATAGCAGCCCGTGGCTGGAGTATCTAATCTAGGATGGATTGCTCTTCAAGGGCAATCAACTATGCATACCAGATTGCTCTATGAGAGAGAACTTGGTGAAGGAAAAGCACAGCGGTGGATTAGTAGGTCATTTCGGGCATGACAAAACTTTCGCCGAGCTGAGCGAATCATATTTTTGGTCGGGTATGTGCACAGATGTGAAAAGGTTTGTTGACAGGTGCAGGATATGTCAACATGCGAAGGGCCAAAAATAGAACACAGGATTCTATCAGCCGTTGCCTGTACCCGAGAGACCATGGGAGGCAATTAGCATGGACTTTGTTTTGGGATTGCCGAGAACGCAGCGAGGAGTGGATTCCATCTTTGTGGTGGTGGACAGATTCTCAAAAATGGCACATTTCATTCCATGTCATAAGACTAGCGATGCAACACACATCACAAATTTATTTTTTAAAGAGATCGTGCGATTGCATGGATTGCCGAGAAGCATAGTCTCGGATCGAGATACGAAGTTCATAGGCCATTTTTGGAGGAAGCTATGGAAGAAGCTGGGGACTGACTTGGCATTCAGCTTAGCATACCATCCACAGACAGATGGACAGACCGAAGTAGTAAACATGAGTCTGGGGGATTTATTGAGAAGCCTGGTGACGGAGCATCACACCAGTTGGGATCAGATCCTACCACAGGCAGAATTTGCGTACAACGATTCGGTGAATCGGAGTACCGGTAAGAGGCCATTTCAAATTCTATATGGGACATAACCGAGAGGATTATCTGAGTTCAGGGAGCCAGAACAGGCTGAAACTAGCAGCGCGAGGGTTGAAGAGTTCGCTGAGGCGATGAAATAACTTCACGCGGAGGTGAAGCAACGACTGCAAAAGTCGAATCAAGAGTATAAGCGCAGAGCCGACCAGCGAAAGAGAAAGCTTCAGTTTGAAGTTGGAGATATGGTTCTGGTGCACTTAAGGAGAGAAAGGTTCCCAAGGGGAACATACAACAAGATCAAGATGAAGAAGATTGGGCCGTGCGAAGTCCTGAAGAAATTCGGGGAAAATGCATATGAGCTTGAGCTGCCAGAAGGCATCGGGATATCTCTGATTTTCAATATTTCAGATTTATACCCTTACAGGGATGCAGGAGCAGGCACTGAGGAACCAATGATCCAGTGGCAGAAACAGTTACCAGTTGCACAGAAGCCTCAGATGGAATGTATACTGGATAAAAGAGTAGGCAGGAAGACCAGGAGAAAGCAATATTTTGAATACCTGGTGAAATGGAAGAATCACCCAGTGGAGGATGCCAACTGGGAGATAGAGGCAGTCATACAGAAGCATGGGCACACTGTACAGTAGCTCATGGACAGGAGCCCATGAAATATTTTTGAGCCGAGGAGTATGATGCAGGAGCATTCACACCTCATCAAGCGAGTCAGCACGTGGAGAAAGAAAAGACAACTGGATGACACCAACACCAAAATTTTGAATCACCTTGATATCTGTTGCACCATCGTTTGAATGAAAGCATTCATAATAGAGCATCCTTGTACATTGTAATGGACTCTGAGAAGATAAGATCTCGTCCTTAGGTAGCTGAGGCACTTATTAGATTTATTGCAGGTAGATAGGATTTAGTGCAGGTAGATAAAATAATTAAGTCTAGATTAGACAGTTTTGCTTTCGAGAGGGAAAACGGAGTATAGACACCCTCCTTTGTATCATTGTGATAGGAGCATTCAGATTATGCAGAACATTAGCATTGAGGAGAAAGAAGAGAAGCACATAGAGTTTGTGAAGAACCCCCGTGTATAGATATTGAATTAATAAAAGCTTTGATTCAATTTCATGGCTGTGATTATTCTCTGTGTGTTGTTGATATTATGTTGTTGCATGCTTGTGTATTTTTATGCTTCGCCGTATATGCTGCATACATAATCTCATGGCAGATTAGAAATCTGGGGAAGAGGCGAGAATGAGTTTCAATTGTTTCTCTGTTCGAGCCAAGAGATTCATGCATAGAGTGCAGTTGAATTCCTCCACATAGGGTGCGTTGAGGGGCTCTACAATTAAACTCTTACTCTCTATCGGAAGTGCGTTGGGTTATTTGAACTGTGCAGGTGAAGAACCCATCGAATTTAAGTCTCAGAGGCGAGTATGGGAAAGGAGTATAGGGAAGCCTTAATTAAATTCCCATGGATGTGTTGGTTCTCTGTGTGTTGCTGGCATTATGCCTTTGCATATTTACTTCTTGTTATGTATTTCTCTCATACGCTGTGTATGTGATCTTATGGAAGAATTGAAATCTGGATGTCCCAGAAGTGAAAAGTCAGGTTGCTATGACTGTGAGTGCACTGGACTTGGGAAAAATTCAGCACTGTTGAGAGTGGCTGAAAGTCGAGTACAGAGAACGTGCTCGAGAGACCTCTGAAGGAGTCAGGGTTGGAAAATTTCAGGAGGGATAGTTCCTTTGATTCATTATGGGAACAGACCCCAGCAGAGTTCATGTAAGTTGAAGGTGGCGGAACAAAAGATTCTTCAAGAGGAAGAGAATCGATGACTTGAAATCGTCGAACGGGATCACGAGTTCCCGCTAACCATTGGATCCGGGAAGAGCTGCGAGGGAGTTAACTTGCAAGCGACCAAATAGGCAGGACATCGCATATCGGTGTTCACCGTTTGGTAAGGTAGGAGATTACCCTTTGAAATCGCGAGTAGTGATTTCCTGATTCAACGGGAACCGTCGGTTAAAGCAGGGACAGTTGGCAGGAGATCCTATGGGGTTGGAGAATCGGAGATCGACATTCGGAGTTCAACACCAAGGAGCGCTTGTATCGGGGATCTGCGACTCGTGAAATCCTGAAGTGACGGGACAGTGTTGGGCCACGAGGTACAACGGAATACAGGTGGCATCGCGTCGGGAAATCAACACCTCGGCGCTCGGGGTCTGGGAAGTCAGGTGATTGACATCGCCAGTGGCGATACCCCGAGGGTTGAACGTTGACTCGGTGTTTGAACGGCAAGAAGCAGTGTTACGAGTCTCGCGATATCGTGAGATCTGATCTCTCGATACGCGAAGGGAAGATTGTCGAGAAGTGTTCTGTGGGTAAAGAACTCCCGAGGGAGTTGGAAGATCTTTGACTCTTCGGGCCTGGGTGAAAGAGAAGGTCCTGGTGGAGCGACCATCCGCCGAAGGGAGGTTGCGTCATCAAGGGATTTTCCAAGATAGAAAATCTGATCACAGAATTGCAGAAGAAAAACAAGAAGTTTGTTTTAACCGAGAAATGCGCGGAAGGATTTCGGAGGCTTAAGGACTTGTTAACAAAAGTGTCACTACTAATGGTCCCTAACATGGATGCGGACTTCTTGGTATGCACAGACCCATCCGATGAAGGTTTAGGCAGAGTCTTGATGCAAGACGGATGAGTGATTTCTTACATTTGAAGGAAACTGAGAAGGCATGAGGAGAACTACACGACACACGATTTGGAGTTATTAGCCATCGTACATGCCTTGAAGGTTTGGAGACACTACCTTGTTGGACAAAAATTTGAACTAAAGACTAATCATTGTGGACTACAACACATTTTTACACAAAGCGACCTCAACCCGCGACAACGACGTTGGTCAGAATTGCTTAGAGAGTACGACTTTGAGATTTCTTACATAAAGGGAATAGTGAACCGAGTAGTGGATGTTTTGAGTCGGAGATCATTCATCTTCTCGATGTTTCCTCTTCAGCCAAATCTACGTCAGAAGATTCTCACTTTACAGTGTGACGATGACTGGTACAAAGAGGTCGAGGGTTTTATTGGGCAAAACACATTGAAGGTACCATGATATGAGGGATTTACATTTGATAGCGATGGGTTATTGAGGTTTAGAAGTCATATTTACATACCACCAAACGACGAGTTGAGGATGTTTATCCTAAGTGAGGCTCATAGAGAAGTTTACATGGCTCACCCGGGAGTCACGAAGATGAGGGAAGATCTTAAACCCTTATTCTTCTAGAAGGGAATGAAGATCGACATAGTTGACTATGTGGCCAGATGTCTAGAGTGTTAGTAGGTAAAGGCTGAACATAGACACCCAACAGGATTACTTCAACCACACGTTATTCTGGAATTGAAATGGGAAGTTATTTCGGTGGATTTTATTATTGGATTTCCACTGACGACAAAGAGACATGAATCAATTTTTGTAGTAGTAGACACTCTGACGAAGAGTGCTCCCTTTATTCCTGTGGGTACGACATATCAAGCATCTGACATTTCTAGAGTTTTCATCAGTAAGATTGTGAGGCTGCATGGTGTGCCTAAGAGGATTATATCCGATCGAGGATCGATGTTTACTGGACGATTTTGGATGAGTTTCCAAGAGGCCTTGGGAACCCAACTTAACTTTAGTACTGTGTATCACCCAGAGACTTATGGGCAGACTGAACAAACAAACCAAACCTTGGAGGACATGTTGCACATGTATGTGATGGACCAACAAAAGCACTGGGAATAATTCTTGCCTCTAGTAGAGTTCGCTTACAACAATAGTTACCAGAGCACCATTAAAATGGCACCTTTCGAGTTTCTTTACGGGCGACCATTTCAGACGCCCTTGAGTCTGGATCGACTTGAGGATAGGGTCCTTGTGGGACTAGAAGTGATCCAATAAATGGAAGAGAAAATTCAAACCATAAGACAAAGGATTAAAGAAGCACAGGATCGAGAGAAGAGTTATGCTGATGCGCACCGAGTCGACTATAGTTACAAGGTCGACAATTGAGTCTTCTTACAGGTTAAAGCACACAAGAGTTCAATCAAGTTTGGAAAGGGAGATAAACTCTCTCCTAGGTTTGTGGGACCTTTCAATATTGTGGAGAGAAAGGGGCCCATGGCCTATCGACTAGCCTTGCCTGATCCTTTGAGGCATATGCATGATGTTTTTCATGTATCTGTTTTGAGACATTATATTAGTGATCCTACACATGTTATTGACATGAGTTCCTTGTAGGTATCGGATGAGGGAGCACTCACAGCTGAGACGGTCCGCATCTTAGATCATCGTGTTTGAAAGTTATGATGTCGAACAGTAGATCAGGTCAAGGTCCAGTGGAACAATTATAGTCCGTACTTGACGACCTGGGAGGACGCACATGATATGCGCCAACAGTTTCCATTTTTGTTTGATAGATAGACTTATGATACTGTGACACACTTATTTCGGCATTTATACTATGAAACTTTGGGACGAAGTTTAGACCAAGAGGGGGTGTATGTAACAACCCGCTCTGGCGCACTGAGAACACTTATTCTTTGAGGACACTTGCTCGCAAGTGATCTGGACTATTATGATATTAAAACATTTGTCCTTGATTATGATGTGTTATGATAGATGACATGATGTTTTTCTGCATTGACATAGACAGGTGCTATTGACTCGGTTTTACTAAGTGTGCAGGGTTTTGGACCTTGAGGATGTAGATGCATCGATAGAACCCTTGGACTCCGGATCGATTTAGGGAGTGTGCTATTGGGGTCCGATTATTTTACTGTGATTTTGGTACATTGGATTGGATGTTATGATGTGGACATGTCTGACATGATTGTCGATGATGCAGGATCACGAAAGCTTGCTGACGAGACTCACATATGGAGTAAACGGGCCACACACGACTACCAAAGAGGATGAGGGAGAGTTGTGGATAGAAAACCTACTACAGCCTACTAGCACTCTTGTCGTGGCTCGAAATGTAGATTAACGATTACCTAGTTCGAGAGGACCCACGATGTCATGAGGGAAGACTGCGACAGTCGCTCGCGATGATTCTAAGGGGTGCTCAATAAGGCGGGGGCCTTATTCCTTAGAAGCCCTTAGTCTCCCACAAGTTCACCTGACAGAGTGTTGACTCCAGGAGTTATTGATGTCTACCAATCAGTCAAGAGGAGAGTGGCACCCTTGGAGCACGTGTTTCATCCTGAAGGGCACGTCACGCAAAAGAAACACAAGAGGTGAGTGGCACCCTTGGAGCACGTAGTGCATCTTGAAGGGCATGTCACGCAAAAGAAACACTAGAGGCGAGTGGCACCCTTGGAGCATGTAGTGCGTCCTGAAGGGCACCTTGCATTGATGATGTTAAAGGAACAAACCTAGATGGCCCTAAGACTAATATCTCATTAAGAAATTTCAAAAAAACTTCCCTAATTAAAATTTCGCCCAGTTCAGAATCTAAGTCCTATGTCTGAAACTTGCTAGGGGTAAAATTTTGTCTACCCTTGAGAAAACATCTCAAAAAAATTAAAGTAGTAAAGATTAAAATAAAAACCCTTTAAGTAATAATTTTGTTCTGAATAAATTTTTGGGGTAAATAAAGAGAGTAAGAAATTAATTAATATATGTGGATATAAAATATAAAGAAGAATTTATTTATTTTTAATTTTTAATTTTTAATAGTTTAAAAAGACGCTGAATTAATAATAAAAGGGAAAAGGGAGTTAAATTGCAAATGTCGTTTTTAGCTATAATAAAAAGTGGAAAGAGGGAAATTATAACATTTAGGAAACTAGGGAATGGAGGTAAGTTAAAAAGGGAAAGAGAGGAACTTATGGTAAAAAACAAGGTCAACTTAGTAAAGAATTTGCATTTAAGAACCTGCTAAATTGAACTAAATTAGCAACTTCATTTTAGGGAAAGTATTTAAACCTGTAAGGAAATCTAGGAACACCTAGGAGTAAATTTAGGAGCAACTCTAGGTGGGTGAGGGAAATGAGACAATTATTAATTTAAAGAAAATAATTATTGGAGGAAAGTGGGGGATGGGTGACACTTGTACGAATGAGAATTTTCGGAAGATTTTTATAAAAACTTAAAATTGAATGAGATTAGGGAAAGAATGGAAGTTCTAAAATTCTGAAAAAGAGAGAGAGGAAAAGGAAGAAGGGGATCGGTTGTTGGCGTAACATTACGCTGCCAGATTAGTGACTTGACTGATTTACTTGTGGGGAGTTGGGATTTCCCAGCTCGGATATGAGTGGTAGCTTGGCCTTGCGAGCCGAGCTGGGAGCTAGACGTACCATATGGATAGTGTGTGGCCCCTTTGCGGCTCAGGGGGCTAAGGGGGAAGCAGAGTACCCCTCGCGTTGGCTGGAAGGTACTGGTGTAGTCTCAATGGTTGGAGAACGGGAGCGGCATGGAGCGCGTGGTCGTCATTCGAGGTGGGTGTTAAGGCAATGATATGATTTTTAATTTGGTATAATAAAATGCATTATGACTTATGCTGGGATCGGATTATTGGTTGTAAATGGATTCAATGGATGATTTTAGTTGTTTACTCAGTGATCATAATGGTATTTGTTGTTTTTACTTAAATTTCTCATGTGACATGCAATATTGTTGCAGATCTTGTACAATTTATGTTCTATATGTTTCTTGTGTAGGAAAAACAACTAATTAGCTATTGATGAACCCCATGATAAATATTGGTAAATAACCATAATTATGTATGATATCTGAGTCGGATAAAATACTTCTCATAGTAAGTGAGTGCTTCTTTTATCCCTTGCCTGAGGAGTGACAGTACTGTTGGCAGCCAATTCAATTTTTTCCATTGCCCTATAAGCTGCCTACACCTATGTCTTCTAAACTTCAATTTGTCGTCACATTTTGCAAATAGACGATATTTTCATTTTTTGCGACACTTGCAAATCGGTCCCCATTTAGTTTTCATGACTGTAAGCGTGAAAACTCCTCCATGGTTATTTGAGCTATCATGATCTTTGCATTGATATTTTGAATGGAACTTACCTTTGGTTTATCATTAAGTGGCTAAAAGGATTTTCGAACTATGCCTATTTGCCTATTCTTACGTTGATTGCACAACTTGATTTTATTAAACTTATGAGGCATTAAGCATATGGGTTTATACTTGATTCTATGAATTGCATAGGGGTCATGGTTTATTTTGTTTTTATATGATGTGATCCTTATTTTTATAGCTCTTGGCCTGTCAATTCTATAATTATCAATTGTCACAATGTTTTATAAACTTTTGATTACACATTTGTGCAATAAGCACATGGTTAACATTTGGGTTTGATTTCACATTGAATATTCATGGTTTGAAATATTATAATGGCACATTGGTATGTCATCCACCATTTAATTCTTTGGTTGAACGAATGATATGGCTTTGAGCTATGTTATGATTGATTGAACAGAGGATGAATTGACAGTTGTACTTTGCCATTACTATTATGCATGGTGGTGAATAATTCCACCACCCTCGCATGCGCACATTAAGGCTTCCCCTTTGATCAGTCGTAGTTGTTAGCCCAAATGACTCTGCTCCTATGTGTTGGTGAATGTGACCCAAACCCTTACCATGTGCTCGCACCATTGCTCTAGTCGTGAGGGCTGAAATGAATGGCATCCAGACTCGGTTGATGTTCGACAATGCCCGTAGTGACCTTGAGGACAGTGGGTGGCTTCCATTTATACAAAAATTTGATGGTTTTAACCTCTGCGTTGCTAGGAAATTTGCCATGACCTTTGATGGTTGTCGGGCCAAGGTCGAAGATGTTCAGTTGGAAATTGACGAGTAGTTTATCAGTCTTGCTATGGGTTTGCCTACGACTGGACAACGATGGTCCAAGAATTGCAAAGTAGAAGAATTCCCTTGGACACTACTCTTCCAGTCGTGTAAGGTTAGCTCCTGTGATAAAGATTTTCCCATGACCATGCTGAAACAACATTGGCATGATTTATTGATGATTATCAAACAGTTTATCACGTGCGAAGGTTGGTATGGGTTCGTTTTCTTACACCACCTTCATTTTCTTATGGTTTTTATGGGTTGTCAGCTCAATATGCCCTATTACTTGCATAGAAGCCTATTCAAAATGTCTAAGAAATACAAAAGGAACCAGGCTGATAGCATCTTTTTTCACTACGAGATGGTTAAAATGATGGTTGTCTGTCATTTGGGGTTACACAGATACTGTTGGAATGATTTCCTTGCTCGCAACGATTTTGAAGATTCAAACCCTCCACAGGTTGACAAACTTGTGGTGAGCGAAGACAAGACTGTACCCCTGGTACCCTACAACATTTTGTTACCTAAACCCTTACCCAACCCACCTATCAACCTACCCCACTCTGTGACCAATGATGTCGAGACTGTTAAGCCTATGGGCAAGACGCTTAAAGACAAACCCACTGCAAACTCCAAAGGCAAAAAGAATGCCTGTTTAATTTCTCGTATGGCGAGGAACAAGCCAAAACCTCTTGTCAACCCTAACCCTATCATGTTAAGTGAAGACTCTGACTTGGAAGTGGAGCGTTTCTTGGCTAGTGAATACCCCTATTCGGAAGGTTTGTGTGTTGAACCCTCATATGACTTTGTGTCAAACCTACCCCCTTGCCTACAAAACGACCCTAACTACCCAGGCATTAAGCTGTCTTGTGAAGCCCCAGGTCATTCATCTAAACCCTCTCCTGCTCTGTCAAAACCTACAGTGACACCCTGTGATCAATGTAGCTTGTGGTTAGAGAGGTATTATCTTGATGTGCCAATGCTACAGTCAATAATTCAATCTTTGGAGGACCAGGTTGCATGACTTACTAGTCAAAAGGCTAAATTGCAAGCCACTAATAAGAAACAGAGGATGACTAGCTCTATCTTGTTTAAAAATGTGGAGTCAGCTACAACGGTCGTGAATTCTAGGTTGGCATAGTTTGAGTAGCCTCACTGATGAATTCGAAATTGCAGTGGATTTGATAAGAAGTTAGGGGATATTTGAAATATTCTGATGTCATTTTAGTTTCCTAGTTTAGTTGATTTTGGGATATCTCCGAGCTTATGTAAAACAGTTTGATATTATCCACAGGGAAGTTTTACCCTGTGGAGAGAATTATATATACTTATTATTTTTGTAATAATGACATCCTCATTTGTGGGAGAACAAGGATATGGAATTTTAATATAGACTGAGGAAGAATTTGGTGTTTTGTTACAGCTTTAACTTCTCATTATATCAATATTTTGTTTCATGTTGTGTATATCAATCTGTAGCTGGTTAATGACTACTTTAGCTATCTTAATCATTTTCAAATGATATAATTTAATCACTGCAATCCATATCTGATTTCTTCCAGGCATTTAAAAAACATAGCAATTCCTTAGTTCAGTTTGTGAATGGAAGATTTCTCTTCTTCATGAGTTGAATTATCAAATATAAATTTTTGCATAATAGGTTTCCCTTATTGCAAAGATTTATAAATCATAAAATTGTTATGATTTTTTATGTCTTGTTTGTCCTGTAAATAACTCAAAGAGCAACACAGCCTATCATTTACGAGAAGCTTTTGGATTAACCTGTGTGAGTTTCCTTCCTCCGACCAGCTTCGAAGTCATCATACGCAGGACAAATTAGGAGCGTTTCCAGGTCAGTTTGTCATTTATTTATTATATTTATTAGTAGTTTAATTCATATATTAGTTTAGTTAGATTTATAAGTAAAATTAATATATTAGATAGTTTAATTTCAGTAAGTTTTATTTCTTATTCATAAAATCATAAAAAAAAAAAAAATCTCTAGCTGTCTTAGGGAAGAAAGCAAATGAGTTTTACAGGTTTTATTCAAATCTGCAACTTGTAGATATTGTATATTTGTGAATAAGTTGTAATCCAACAAGTAGTTAGACGACTAATTATTAGAGTTAGTGTAATAGTAGTTAGTAGATTGTATATAATAGTTAGAGTAGTTTATATTTAGTTTTAGTTTAATTTAGTAGTTTGTTTTAATTAGATTAGTGTATTAGTTTGTTTTTATTTATTATTAGTTAGTTTAATTTCTTGTATTTAGTTTTAGTTTGTTTTATTAGTTTTAGTTAGTTTAGTTAGTTTTATTTGTTTTAGATAGATTAGTTAGTTTAGATTAGTTTTCTCTTTGGTTTTCTTAGGACATTAGAGCGGCCAACGGAGCCATTAAACCCGTCAGGGTGGTTCATTCCAAACGACTTGGGTTATTTAGACAACCCCGGACCGGTTCCACTCTCTCAATTGATGGACGGACAATTTCGCCCATCAACAAATGGTACTAGAAGGAGGACCTGAACTTAATTAATGGCATGAGTCGGTCGCAAGACTCCTCCCCCCCCTAATCTCTCACCTATAGTGACTAGAATCCATTCACAAGATAATCACCCCCCTCAAACAACAACTACTTCAACCAAAGATCCACAGATCACAGTTGAGCTAGCAACCCCTAATCCTACAGGTGGTGACTTGGAAGAGATTGTCCCCCGATCTCTTATTAAAACACATAGTGCCTTAGCCAGTTTGAGGCAACCAAACCGTCCGTGGGGTTGACCTTTGGACTTCTCTAATATCAGAGAACAATTAGGTGACACTAACCTCACTGTGAATCCTACAGATCCAATCACAAGTCCTGCAGCAGGAGGATCTGGGATACCTCCTTCACCACCTCCCTCATCTCCTTCCTCTTATGGAGGAGATTCCTCTTCTGACGAAGGTAATTCACCTTCTCATCCTTCTACACCCACTACCCCAATGAAAAATTAGAACAACCCTGCTAGACCCTGGTTGGACCAGGATGCTGTAGATGTACCTGGAGCCCAGAACCCTTTACCTAAGCATCCAGAGAAATGTCTTCCCAGGTTTGATCCCGATTCAAAACAGATAGTTGAAGATCATATCACAAAATTTATGTTAGCCATCAGACTCCATAATGTTGAACATGAAGACGTTGTCTGTAGGTTGTTCCCTTATACTTTCGAGGGTAATGAATCCACTTGGTACTTTTTCCAACAACCCCATACCATAGTGTCTTTCGAAAAGTTTGATTCATGCTTTTTGAAAAAATTCGGAGATGGTAAACCTCCAAAAGTCTTAGTCATGGATCTTTCGAGCTTAAAAATGAACCCAAAAGAAAAAGTTAAAGATTTTAATCAAAGGTTCTTAATGCTTAAAAATTGAATCCGTGTAGATTCTATGCCTGCTGAGAGTCTTGTAATAGCTTACTACACTAAATATCTACATCAAAGTATAGCTATTTGGGTCAAACGATCTAAAAAGGCCACATTGTTAGAAGCCTTCGAAGAGGCTACTCAGATTGAAAAGGACATACTTAGCCTTAAGGAATCTTCTAGCAACGAAACTGAGACTGTTTCTTCTTCAAAAAAGAAGATTGAAATTCTCCCCAGACCCACACAAAGCAAAACAAAACATGAAAAATCTGATTTGGAAAATTTAACTAAAGTTGTACAAAAATTGTCTAATCAAGTTATAGATTTAAAAAGGTCAAATGAAGAATCTTCCTCGAGTAAAGGACCCTACAAATCTCATTTCCGAAAGCCTTTTCCTACCAACCGGCCTAATCCAAACCCCGAAGGCTTGAACCTAGAAAGTTTGCAATATGCTCTTCAAACAATTCTAGAAGCCCGAGATAACTTCATGCCTCCTGAAATCCCTCAAGAGGAAGTCGAGCAAGAAACAGTTCAAGAAGAAGAGTCTTCTCCAAACATCTTTGGACACTTCTCGGATAGCATATTTCAAGCTAACTTCGAGAACGTTCACCCTTACAACACTAGGAGTAAGACAACAAACAAACCTCCTGCCGAGAACACTACAACTTCACCTCCAAAGCCATCTAAATCAACAGAAATTAAATAGAGTAATGTCGGCCATAAATTAGACTATGATGTTGTTGAAGATCTTAAAAGATTAAGGGCTAACATTTCTATTTATGAGTTGTTGGAGTTTCCATTTTTGTTACAGAAGATGTTGCAAAATATTTCAGAGAACGACAAGAATGGTAATTCAAATGGTAACAAGGTTGTGCAAAGCAAAGTTTCGCAGAAGAATTCCACTAAAAACAATCCTGATCCTCAAGATAAAGGAAGCCTTCCTATAATTCCTATAAATAATGTAAATAATGTAGATAAAGTAGCATTAGAAACTGCGAGTAAGAAACCACAAGCTACTACTCTAAGTACTCACAAGAATGTACCTCCTTTTCTTTTAACTTTCGAAATCTTCAACAGAAATGTGCATAATTGTATGGTTGACTCAGGATCATCATTCAATGTGATGCCTTGGTCTGTCTGCCAAAAGATTAACGGTGAAGTGGAACCATCTTCTTTAAAAATCATACAACTTGATCGAATAGATGTAAAATTTATAGGCTAACTAAAAAATGTATTGATTAGATTATCGTCTAACTCAAAGGTTCATCAAGTTATTGATATAATTTTGGTGGATATTCCGGAAGTGTATGGTCTGTTTTTGAGCAGGGACTGGTCGGAGCAGCTACATGGTTACTTCGCGACGGACTGGTCTCATTTATGGCTTCCAGAGAATGGTAATCCCAACAAGATCAGGGTTAATCGTGAGTGTTACCTTAAGTTCACGGTCATGGATTTGAACGACCCAAATGAACCATACACACCTCTTGCTGATTCACCTGAAGTCCAAGGGATGGACACCTTCATTGGAAATTTCATGGCTGAAGTTTCACCTTTCAACAATCCACAACAACAGTCTGAGATCATAGCATATGTGCAACAAACAACTTCTATGCAACAGTCCCATGAGCCCGATGGAAATCAAATTTGGTCTCTATATTTCGACGGTTCCAAGTCTAAAGAAGGAGCTGGTGCAGGGTGCATTATTATCGATCCGGCAGGTAATAAGACGTTAATGGCTTGTAGACTAGAATTTGAATGTACGAATAATATCGCAGAATATGAGGCTTTACTGCAAGGACTCAGAAAAGCCTTGGACATGAGCATTCAAAATCTGGTTGCATTCGGCGACTTTGAAATAGTGGTTAGATAAGTAAGAGAATCTATACACTGTCTTTCCCAGCATCTCAAAAGTTACCAGTCTGAGGTATGGAGTTTAATGAACAAATTTTATGCTTTTAATATACATTCCATTCCTAGATTTAACAATGTTGAAGCAGATTTACTAGCTAATGTTGCCTCTAAACTTCTTCCTACAGAAGGCTTATCCCCAAATGCATTCTCCGTGGAGCTATTGTTTCGACCATCTGTTCCTAACAATATTACAAACTGGAGAGTATTTGACGTTGATCAGTAGATCATTAACTTTCTGCACATGGAAGAAACCTTTCAAGGCGCAATGATAGATGAACGCACACACGACGACAATTTGCACGACTTTACGGTAATACCTAATCCAAAATCTACTGAAGCTCTATCGGACATGGTAAATTACATACCCAAATCTGTTGTTAGATTAGAAAAGTTTTATGATTTTGAAGATAAATTTAAAAAGACGGTGAATTGAAAAACCAATAGTTCCTCATTGTCTTATGAAAAAGTCAATTTAGGGACTAGTGAAAATCCTCAGTGTATCAACTTAGGCTTGGGATGTTCTAGACAAGAAAAAGTTGCCTTTGTTAAATTATTTAAAGAATTCAAGGATGTATTTGCATGGACTTACGATGATCTTAAAATATTTGACCCCAATATTATACAGCATGTCATCCTGATGAAGCCCCAAACCTTACCCTTCCAACAGAAACTGAGGAAAATGCATCCTAAACTAGAACCGATCGTTCAAAAAGAATTGAATAAACTCCTAAGTGCTAAAATAATTTTTCTTGTTAGACACACTCAATGGGTATCCAACCTTGTCCTAGTTCGGAAGAAAAATGGGGAAATTCGACTTTGTGTCGATTTCCGAAACCTCAACCAAGCATCTGACAAAGATAATTATCCTATCCCACCTATGGAACAGATCCTTCAACAGTATCTGGTTCCAAGAGGCTATCCTTACTGGATGGTTTCTCTGGATACAACCAAGTCTTGATGTCTCCACCAGACCAACTAAAAACTACCTTCCGTACCCCGTGGGGCACTTATGCTTATCACAAAATGCCCTTTGGATTGATTAATGCTGGTGCTACCTTTCAGAGAGCAATGGACATTGTTTTTCGAGGCTTAATCAATAACTCTATAGTAGTTTACTTAGATGATGTCACCGTGTATTCTAAGAACAAAGATGATCATCTAGCCCACTTACGATCCGTTCTTCTACGATGTCGTAAATACCGGATCTCCTTGAACCCCAAGAAGTCCATCTTTGCAGTAGAAGAGGGTAAATTACTAGGATTCATTGTGTCTAGTGATGGGATGATTATTGACCCCGAGAGGACTCAATTCATCGCTAAACTTCCCCCACCTACATCCCAAAAAATCCATGCAGTATTTCCTAGGCCAAATTAATTTTGTGAGAATATTTGTCCCCAATTTCTCCGAAATGGTCAAGCCTCTCCAGAACCTGATTAAAAAAGACACCCAATATCACTGGGGACCCACAAAAAACCAATCTTTTAATGCCGTAAAGAAGGCCATAATAGACGCTCCATCTCTCATGAGCCCTGATTTCTCTCAAGAATTTACACTCTATACTTTTGCCTCTGATCGTTCCTATGCTGCAGTCCTAACTCAGAAGAATTTCGAGAACAACGAAGTACCTATCGCCTTTATGAGATCTTCTTTCAAAGGTGCTGAACTTAACTACCCAACGGTCGATTAGCAAGCCTACGCTATTTTCAAAGCAGTTAAGCACTTCCGATCCTATCTTTTGAAGTCAAGGACGAAGGTCATTGTCCCCTACCCTACCGTAAGGAACTTGTTAGTGCAAAAGGAGTTAGGAGAGAAGAGAGCCAACTGGGTCACCTCCTTGTAGGAGTATGAATTAGAGATCACCCTAGCACAGATCGTGAGAGGCCAAGGATTGTGTAAGTTGGTTGTTGATTCAGAAATAGGACAGCGAGAAGATAGTGATACATCAAACCTAGAACAATGCGATCAAAGTTTGATTAGTTGCGCACAAAACCTTGTAAGTCCTTGGTATGACGATATTAGATTTTGTTTTGAACATGGATCAACACCCCGTCACCTTGACCCAGCCAAGAGAAGAGTGTTGAGACTAAAGTCCACCTCCTTTCATCTAGTTAACAGTATACTGTTTCATCAGAATTTTGACGGCATACTGATGCACTATCTCGAAAAAGATGAAGCAGAAAAAGTCTTGCTTGAATTGCATGCAGGAGAAGCTGCTGGTCACTTAGGTGGTGACACCACTGCTCATAAAGTTTTAAGAGTTGGTTACTACTGGTCCACGCTTTTTAGAGACGCCCATGCCTTGTGTCGTAAATGCATCATCTGTCAGAAAGCATCAGGGCGGTTGCAAAAACCAGCCTTCCCCTTGCAACCCGTTTCAGTTGATTCTCCTTTATAGCAATGGGGCCTTGATATCATAGGTCCTATTAACCCTCCATCCTCACAACAGCACAAGTATATTGTGATATCCACTAATTACTTTACTCGATGGTCCGAAGCCACCGCGCTAAGAACTGTTAACACCAGTTAGGTTATCGCTTTCCTAAACTCGAATATTATCACTCGTTTCGGTATCCCTGATTGTCTAGTCTTTGATAACGCTTCATACTTTTCTTCTCTTGAGATGAGTGAGTTTTCTTTGGAGAAAGGAATAAAGCTGAAGTATTCTGCTAGTTACTACCCCTAGGGCAACGACTTAGCAAAATCAACAAACAAGAACTTGATCAAAATTATCAAGACAACCGTGGCTGAAAATCACAAGAAATGGCACAATGCACTGTTGAACGCACTATCGGCTGATAGGGTAACCCCCAAATCCACTATAGGTGACTCCCCCTTTTTTCTCATTTATGGCAGAGAATCCATTCTGCCACCTCACATTCTTCTTCCTTCGCTCCAATTGTCACAAAAAGTCCAAGAAGAAGATTGTCCCCCTTTAGAAAGCCGCATTAATGCTTTGATGAAGTTAGAAGAAGTAAGAACCYAAGMYAAGCGTAAATTAGTTCAATATCAACAATTGATTAAAAGCTGGTTCRATTSTAATTCTRCTTCTAATAGGAATTTTGAAGTAGGCGATCTCGTCTTGAAGTGGGACAAACCACACGAAGGAAAGGGTGAGCACACCAAGTTTCAAAACTTATGGCTTGGTCCATTTTTAATTGCTGAAAAGTTGGGTCCTAGTTCCTTTCGATTACAAAATCTTGAAGGGTAGCTTGACACCTATCCGGTGAATGGCCAAGCCCTGAAAAGATACTTTGCTTGATAACTACCCTTGTTTATTATGTAAATATTTTCTTTGTTTGCATTTTTTCATTTCCTTTCTATTTTGGTTTTGATTTGAATTGATCATTTTTTTGTGTTTTTTGAAAGATACACATACCTACACACTGAGCCATTCAGACAAAGACCATAGAAAAATTTCTTCGCTGAAATAACTTCTAAAAGTTTGTACAAACATCAGTGATATATTTCTGAAACTGATATTTATGTTGGAATATTTTGTTGTTTGAAAGAAGTTTACTGATTTCAATCTCTGAGCAAAGTTTGTCATGATCATCTATTATCTTTTTACGTTGTCCCTTTTCCATAAAGGAATGACTCGAAAGGAAGTCTCCCTGTCATAAGAGGTTGTTTTTATAAATAACATTTCTGGAGTTGAATAAAGGACAGTGTTAAAAAATTCTGATGAGGTCTAAAAAAATATGTTAAAATATCGAGATTATCAGCGTCACCTTGCTCAGCTATATATCTACAAAAGAAAACAAAATAAAAATATTAATAAGAGCTATGGGAAGTGATTGTAAACCCAGCGGGATACTGAACAGGTCCGCTGGCAGCGGGTAAATGCATGCATGGTGCCAAGACAACTTCGTCGGGGTACTGAATAGGCTTGCTAGCAGCGAAGCAATGTCAGGTACATGAAAATCTGTGAAAAAATATAATAAACCTCTTTAATGTCTTTTATTCTGATCTAGAACCTCTTGATAGGATACAGATGTCAGAATGGGTTAAAAGGCAACCCTGTCGAGGCTATGGATGCCTACTGGCAGCAGTGGCCATGCCAACAGTATCGAATATTTTATCATTAATATCGTGACTTGCTGAGCTTAAGACTGTTATTAGTTTTCATATTTTAAAACATCACTGGAAAAGATGGTAAATGATGATGTTTGTACGATTTTCTGGTTGTTTTTTTTGAGTTGAAATTTTCTTTGTTGTCCTAATCTGAATTTATTTCTTTTGACAGAGATAACTGCTTCTACCAGTGTGTCGCCATTGTTGGCAGCCAATTCAATTTTTTCCATTGCCCTATAAGCTGCCTACACCTATGTCTTCTAAACTTCAATTTGTCATAACATTTTGCAAATAGACGATATTTTCATTTCCTGCGACACTTGCAAATCGGTTCCCATTTAGTTTTCACGACTGTAAGCGTGGAAACTCCTCCATGGTTATTTGAGCTATCATGATCTTTGCATTGATATTTTGAATGGCACTTACCTTTGGTTTATCATTAAGTGGCTAAAAGGATTTTTGAACTATGCCTATTTGCCTCTTCTTACGTTGATTGCGCAACTTGATTTTATTAAACTTATGAGGCATTGAGCATATGGGTTTATACTTGATTCTATGAATTGCATAGGGGTCATGGTTTATTTTGTTTTTATATGATGTGATCCTTATTTTTATAGCTCTTGGCTTGTCAATTCTATAATTATCGATTGTCACAATGTTTTATAAACTTTTGATTACACATTTGTGCAATAAGCGCATGGTTAACATTTGGGTTTGATTTCACATTGAATATTCATGGTTTGAAATATATAATGGTGCATTGGTATATCATCCACTGTTTAATTCTTTGGTTGAATGAATGATATGGTTTTGAGCTATGTTATGATTGATTTAACAGAGGATTAATTAGCGGTTGTACTTTGCCATCACTATTATGCATGGCGGTGAATAATTCCACCACCCTCGCATGTGCACATTAATGCTTCCCCTTTGATCATTCGTAGTTGTTAGCCCAAATGACTATGCTCCTGTGTGTTGGTGAATGTGACCCAAACCCTTACCATGTGCTCGCACCATGGCTCTAGTTGTGAGGGCTGAACTGAATGGCAACCAGGCTCTGTTGATGTTCGACAGTGCCCGCAGTGACCTTGAGGACAGTGGGTGGCTTCCGTTTATACATAAATTTGATGGTTTTAACCTCTGCATTGCTAGGCAATTTGCCATGACCTTTGATGGTTGTCGTGCCAAGGTCGGCAATGTTCAACTGGAAATTGACGAGCAGTTTATCAGTCCTGCTACGGGTTTGCCTGCCACTGGACAACGATGGTCCAAGAATTGCAAAGTAGAAGAAGTCCCTTGGACACTGCTCTTCCAGTCGCGTAAGGTTAGCTCCTGTGATAAAGGTTTGCCCGTGACCATGCTGAAACAGCGTTGGCATGATTTATTGATGATTATCAAATAGTTTATCACCTGCGAAGGTCGGTATGGGTTCGTTTTCTTACACCACCGTCGTTTGCTTATGGTTTTTATGGGTTGTCAGCACAATATGCCCTATTACTTGCATAGAATCCTGTTCAAAATGTTTAAGAAATACAAAAGGAACTAGGCTGATAGCATCCTTTTTCACTACAGGCTGGTTAAAATGATGGTTATCTATCATTTGGGGTTACACGGAGACTGTTGGAATGATTTCCTTGCTCACAACGATTCTGAAGATTCAAATCCTCCACAGGTTGACAAACCTATGGTGAGCGAAGACAAGACTGTACCCATGGTACCCTACAACATTCTGTTACCTAAACCCTTACCCGACTCACCTATCGACCTACCCCACTCTGTGACCAATGATGTCGAGACTGTTAAGCCTGTGGGCAAGAAGCTTAAAGCCAAACCCACTGCAAACTCCAAAGGAAAAAAGAATGCCCATTTAATTTCTCGTATGGCGAGGAACAAGCAAAAACCTCCTGTCAACCCTAACCCTATCGTGTTAAGTGAAGACTCCGACTCATAAGTGGAGCGTTTCTTGGCTAGTGAATACCCCTATTTGCAAGGTTTGTGTGCCGAACCCTCGTATTAATTTGTGTCAAACCTATCCCCTTGCCTACAAAATGACCCTAACTACCCAGGCATTAAGCTGCCTTGTGAATCCCCCGATCATTCATCTAAACCCTCTCCTTCTTTGTCAAAACCTACAGTGACACCCTGTGATCAATGTAGCTCATGCTTAGAGAGGTATTATCTTGATGTGCCAATGCTACAGTCGAGAATTCATTCTTTGGAGGACCAGGTTGCACGACTTACTAGTCAAAAGGCTAAATTGCAAGCCACTGATAAGAAATAGAGGACGATTGGATCTATCTTGTTTAAAAATGTGGATTCAGCTACAACGGTAGTGAATTCTAGGTTGGCATAGTTTGAGCAGCCTCACTGATGAATTCGAAATTGCAGTGGATTTGAGAAGTAGTTAGGGGATATTTGAAATATTCTGATGTCATTTTAGTTTCCTAGTTTAGTTGATTTTGGGATATCTCCCAGATTATGTAAAACAGTTTGATATTATCCACAGAGAAGTTTTACCCTGTGGAGAGACTTATATATACTTATTATTTTTGTAATAATGACATCCTCATTCGTGGGAGAACAAGGATATGGAATTTTAATACAGACTGAGGCAGAATTTGGTGTTTTGTTACAGCTTTAGCTTCTCATTTATAATCAATATTTTGTTTCATGTTGTGTATATCAATTTTTAGCTGGTTAATGACTACTTTAGCTATCTTAATCATTTGTAAATGATATAATTTAGTCACTGTAATCCATATCTGATTTCTTCCAAGCATTTAAAAAACATAGCAATTCCTTAGTTCAGTTTGTGAATGGAAAATTTCTCTTCTTCATGAGTTGAATTATCAAATATAAGTTTTTGCATAATAGGTTTCCCTTATTGTAGAGATTTATAAATCATAAAATTGTTATGATTTTTTATGTCTTGTTTGTCGTGTAAATAACTCAAAGAGCAGCACAACCTATTGTTTACGAGAAGCTTTTGAATTAACCGGTGCAATTTTCCTTCCTCCAACCAGCTTCGAAGTCATCATACGCAGGACAAATTAGGAGCGTTTCCAGGTCAGTTTGTCATTTATTTATTATATTTATTAGTAGTTTAATTCAGATATTAGTTTAGTTAGATTTATAGGTAAAATTAATATATTAGATCGTTTAATTTTAGTAAGTTTTATTTCTTATTCATAAAATCATAAAAAAAAAAAAAAATCTCTAGCTGTCTTAGGGCAGAAAGCAAATGAGCTTTACAGGTTTTATTCAAATCTGCAACTTGTAGATATTGTATATTTGTGAATAAGTTGTAATCCAACAAGTAGTTAGATGACTAATTATTAGAGTTAGTGTAATAGTAGTTAGTAGATTGTATATAATAGTTAGAGTAGTTTATATTTAGTTTTAGTTTAATTTAGTAGTTTGTTTTAATTACATTATTGTATTAGTTTGTTTTTATTTATTATAAGTTAGTTTAATTTCTTGTATTTAGTTTTAGTTTGTTTTATTAGTTTTAGTTAGTTTATTTAGTTTTATTTGTTTTAGATAGATTAGTTAGTTTAGATTAGTTTTCTATTTGGTTTTCATAGGACCTTAGAGTGGCCAACGGAGCCGTTAAACCCGTCAAGGCAGTTCATTCCAAACGGCTTGGGTTATTTAGACAACCCCGGACCGGTTCCACTCTCTCAATCGACGGACAGACAATTTCTCCCGTTAACAAGTACCGGTGAAAGATTTTCTACGCTAACCGAGTTTAACTCTGGTCTTTGATTGCTTCTAACTATCTAATATACAAATCTAGATATTGGAACCTAGTTCAATATTCATAAACAGTCTTCAGTCAAGACGTTAGTGTAATGGATACTCTCCTCCATGGTGCATTAGATCTTGGTCTTGGGCGTTGGGAACATGGTGCTTGGCACGAAACGTGTGGTGTGTTGACACTTATCTTGTGGACCTGAAAACCCTGCATAAAACCATTTCTATGGGAAGTTTGTCATGAGCGCGGAGTAACTTAGTAGGTAGTGGTGAAGGGGTAGTGAACCTGAGTTTTCTCCTCTGTTAATCGCTTTGATAATGAAAATTATCCTCTGATATTTACTTGATAATAAAAAATTTACCTCTCTTATTTACTTAGAAATCTAAAGAATCTCAAATTCATCTGTGATGGGCGTATGGGCATTTCAATTGTAAAATGGTATCCTGAAATTCATTTGGCTGTAAATCTTACAACCTACAGGGATTGTTTTACCATTGGTCCAAATTCCTGAACCGAACTGTTGAAATCTTATCTTTTCTCCCTTCCAACTATATGAAAATCATATCAGTTCACCCCTGCCTTCCACAATAAAACCTTTTTCAACTTGCCTCTACAACTGTAAAAAGAAATCGCCCAGAATCGCCCCTGCAAGCAACGTTCAATCCGTAAACCTTTGTGATGCACTTTTGAATTAAAAATCGTGTAATTTTACCTCTGCCAGAGCATGAATGCATAGTCTGGTTGCAACTTGTAGAACCTGTACCGTTCTTCTTTGCTGGGGTCTGCCTTTTTACTATTCAAAGCTAGCGACAGGACTGCGTCCAATTTTACCATCACCATGAATTTTATCACTTGCAGAGAGAGGGGGTCACGGGTTAAATGTGATCAATGTGTCGGCGGAATTTGTAAATTTCATTTATTGGGCTGGCAGTTACCCCTTGAAATTCGACATAATTCCTTTATGAGACAGTCTAGACCGGCCTTATTTTCACAGCAGGTTGTATGGTAGAATTGCGGACCCAACTGATGTCTACTGGTCATCTTCCATGATGGTAATCTTCAAATTTTCGCAAGCCGCTTGATATGTAGTTGATTAACCAACAGGATAATTTCTTATCTTCATTATTATTAATGAATTATGCACATGCGCAATGTAGAACCAAGACCTAGTATCTTTGAGCCTACATTTTGCAACTAATTCCATTAACGTTTTTGCTAGAGCAAGCATGAGTGGTTAAGTAATTATGTATGATGTCGACATTTGTATTGTATAGCCAATTGTTGGAATTAATATGTGGTTTTTATAATTTATAATAATTTTTATAAAGGAGATGCACTTAGAACTCTTGTGCTTCTGTGTGCATTATCAACTACTAAATTCTAGTCTAATTATAACTAATAGTGTATACAGTTGTTTACACTTTTGGTAAATGTATCTAATAACAATAAATCATTAATAATGATTGAATAGTGTTAAATGTGATCAATTCCTTAACTATACTTTCACCATGTGGCAGGGCCCAACTAAATAAGTAAATGATATTACTTAACCATTTCATCCACTTGATAACAAATTATTTGGGAAAAACAAACTAATTTATTTAAGATCGGGCAAAATCCATTATCCATTCATACTAGTAATTATTTGAATGTGAAGTGTATGTAATTTGGAAACAAAAGTAATGAATTGTAAATAGTAAAAGGGTGAGGTGAATGTGTAGAAAGATAAGATGTAATGTGTTGTCATTTTATTGCAAGGTTTCTATTATGGAATTTAATGATGTTATCATTATGGGAACGTTATTGTAATTCTATTGTTAATGGCCACCTATAAGATATAAGGTGATTGTTATCTTATTGCAAGGTGAGTGTGATATAAATGAAATATTGTTATTATGGTTTACATTAACAATTATGTAATGAATGTCGATGCTGATACTAATATTTAGGGTAATGCTAGTTTTCAAATACTATTATTGTTCATGGTAAAGTTAATGTAATGTAATGATTAAAGTTAATACTAATGTTTATGGTAAGGTTAAAATTCTATGTTATTTTGTTTTATGGAAATGTTAATGTAATGGTTATAGATAACTTATAAGGTGCAAGGTGGTCGTCATTTTATGTAGTTATTGTAAATGTAATGTGCTTATTTTGTAGGGTAACGATGTTGAAATTTAATTATCATTGATAACAGGTACAATGTAATGTCTTGAACCAAGCTCAATAAGCTAGTATGATTTAGTAAATGGGGATTTGTGATTAACTGAATTTACATTATTTTAAGGTTGGGTAACTCGTCGATTAATGGAATTTAAATGGAGTATTGGGTCTGTAATTAATGCCAATTGAGTCATAGAAAATACCTTGTCTTAAAAATGGTTGGTCGTTGTCAGAGTCCTTCTAACTTGTGCATTCCGTAGAGGACATGGTCATTCATTTAATAATTGTGGTACTTGGTTGTGAACTTTTAATTGCTTGATCTGCTTGTGTCAGGCGGGATGTAGACACCTCCATGTTCCTCAGAACAATCTCCATCCCTGAGACCTTAAATGGTTAAAATTGATGAGAACTTGGGTTTGAGCATTGCTTATGTGTCTTGGAGGTCCTAACCATTGCAGGGTAGGACAGGCGGGTATTCAGTCTTATTTATAGTCGATTGATTGTCATTTAATGCATGGAAATACTTGATGTGCATTTTAGGGCGTCATGGTGTGTTTGTCATTGTATGCGTCATGTCCGTTGTCGGGTGGCAACGTAGAGTCGAATGTGTTTATTACCCTTGTACACTCGCGCACACACAAAAAAAAAAAAAAAAATTGCACTTGTTAAGAGGTTGGTCGTCGTAACGAGGAGGTTCCTTACAATTAGTACTTCATAAATGCTCAATATTAAAGGATACATCAAAAAGGGAAAGGTGACTATATTGATTGTTTTGGTATTACCCATAATTTTATCAATTACAAATTAGCAAAAGATATCAATTTATTTGTATATATAGCACCGTAGCTTCAAGTAATGACTGTACCATAAATTGTTTTGGGAAGTTCCATCATATTAAGCTCAAAATGGGGGCGTTTGTTTTGGATAGTCCCATGATTTCCATCCAAATGGGTCAAGTTAATGTTGTATTAGGGGCCTAATGGTTACAATCATTGGGAACATTTACCCTCAATTTTCACGATATGTTTATGATATTTTCCTTGTATGTAAAGGAAATTGACCTTAGAAGTATCCAAGGTAAATCGTCTAAGGTGATAAGCTCTAATAGCATGAAAAAATTACTCAAAAATTGACACCATGGTGTAATTTCACAATTGTTCTCACTTGATCTTCAAACATATATATTCTCTACTCCACTAGATCTCCAAATGGTCATCAACAATCATTCCAAAGGATTTTCTGAAATGCCTAAGGGTATCCCACATACTCGACATCATGACCATGCTATTCATTTTCAGCCAAGAAGTGTACAACTTAACATTAGGCCTTACAAGTATCCATATGGACATAAGAGTGAGATTAAGTGCTTGATACAATAAATGTTAGAGGTCGATATCATTCAACCTAGAAAAGTTTTTTTATTTTCATCGGCGGTGATGGTTACAAAAAATGATGGCTCATGGCGTATGTGTCCAGATTATAGAAAACTCAAAAAAATCACCATCAAATATAAGTTTCCTATTCATGTCTGTTAGCCCTCAAAATGCTCTTTTAAAATGTTGAGTGTCTTTAGAAAATTCATACTTAAATTGTCAAATCCTTTGCTCATTTGCCTATGTCATGACATCCAAATTTCCATCTAGTCTCAATAAGTTCTTATTATCATCATTTTGCCAAGAACCC
>ML848108.1:17561-34046 GCA_009831015.1 Picea engelmannii | reverse complement strand
TATCATTATACATTCATTTGATACAAGTCTAATTTTAGAGGGAATAAGAAGTAAAAGAAGGCCGGATTTCAAGGGAGGATGAAGTCTTTTGGTGATGTGTTCTAAGGTATGTTATTTTCAGGTCATCTTACCATTTTTGCTATGAATTTTTTTATAGAAAGATTCAGATTGTGAAATCTCTATGGTATTTAGAAGACGTATCAAGGTACCTCTGGTAAAAATTTCAGCTCTAGATTCGCTATAATTATGGAGATACACTCTGTGGAATATAGGGTTTGTGGCCAGTCCTGGAACTAGTCAATAAACAGGTGTTCTGGGTAAAACAGTCATAACTTTTTCATACAGACTCCAAATGCAGTGGGACCACTTCCATTGGAAATAGTACGGATTTTAGTTTCTTGTGTGTGCATTTAAGAATCCGATGTTAAATATTGAGCACGTGGCATTCTGTATAAGTTGGGTCTTCTGAACAGACCAGAATTGAATAAAGTCTACCATTCTTTCTATAACCTCTTTTTGGGGAGGATTCAAGGAGTGAAAATTAGAGGAGTTTCAGAGAATACATTGAGTAACATTATCTATAGGATCATAGTACTCCAAGAATTGAATAATTGCAGAAATTGAAGAAGTCTCAGAAAGCATTATCAGGTTCTATGTGGTGATTGGTTGATGGTGATGATTTAATGTAAAGTTTTATTATCTCTCATACATTCTTGGGTGGAAGGAAGGGACAAGGATAGAGAGTTAAAATATCTCTTGATATTGTATGATTGTATCTTCCTCTTGGATTTTTGTCCCTCCCTTTACATTTGGAAGCTGTAGCTACCTTTGGAAGTCATTACTTCCCTTGAACAAAAACTATTGATTATTTCTCATATATTGTGCAAGGTGTATTGTGGTGTATTGGTGTAACTCTTATATTATTGTTCATTGCTCATTGCATATAATTGAATGGTTTAAGTATAAGTTGAAAAGGGTTTTTAAATTGTACTTGATACTGATTCACCCCCCCTCTCAGTATCAACAATTACAAGTAGTAGATCTTTGATGGAGGATTCAAAATGACAAATGGTTTGTATTTTTAGACTCCTCATGACTTGTACATCACTTTGGACTATACAGAGGAAAATTTTAGTCAAATCTAGCATGCATGAAGAGAAAAACACCACTTGAAATTGACCTTTCTACCACATTTTGGAGCAGCATGCTACACTTTCTGAGTACTTTTGGGAGAAGATGAGTTTGAAGGGCCAGATCATGTCAATTTTGTTTCTTAAGGATTTAATCAATTAGTAGACATCCCCATCTTTATATAACAATTTGTAGACCTATTTTTGGACCTCAAGAAGGCCTCCAAAACTTCATTTTTCCTAGCACGCTACGCTTTCTATCAGTTTCGCTATGCTTTGTCCTGGAATTTGTTTTTTCAGCAATTTTTTGCCAAATTCGACATCTATGAAGTAAAACGTTACTTTTTGATGTGGTAATGATGTAATAGGGTGTAAATCAGTCAATTATAGTGATTTTGAGGTAGATTCATGCTTGGACATCAATTTTGGTCAAATGTATTGGTTGAGAAAAAATGGGGATTGGTTGTAACCTCCCTAGATATATCACACTACCTCCTAAAACATGAAAAATTTAACACTCTACCATAATTCTCATCTAATTCATGTATTCATAGTTCACTTACCATTATAGGATGGATTTATGCTACTCTCTTCCCTCATTAATATATCATTCCATGTTTTCCCTATGAAACTACAATAACTTTATATATAATTTCCTTTATATGTTAATTTTTTTAATTGAATCATAATCCATGTGCTTCCACATGTTTCCTAGTATTTTTTCTCATAATCCAAGTGTCTTAGGGTTTATCCCTAGGAGGAACAAGGAAACATGGAGGAGGAAATGATGACCATGGGTGATGTTGTGATAAAAAGGAGTTTCCTATCGGGTCCACTCGAAGATTGGCCCGGGGCCATTTGCAGGGTTGGTCGGTTCTTGACTTGTTATCATGTCGGTCGGTAGCACATGGATGGTAAGTGTAGAGAAAACTAAGCTTGGGAGGCACTTTGAAAGAGAACTCTTCTCCACTTGTCGTGGAGTTTGGATGATCAATTTGGCTCCCTTGTAGGGCTTTGCATTTGTATTCCTTGGGAAAATTCATGGTAACACATGAGTTGTGTTGTGGGCTCTTCAGATGGTTGCGGGATCTAGTATATATAGGTTGGATTTGAGTCAATATTGAGATCCTTTGTGGATGATGCAATTTCTTGTGGTTTTTCGTTTTTCAAGTCCCGTTGTGTTGTTGGCTCCATGAAGCCAATGTGATGTATTGTGTTTTATTTGTTGACAGTGGAGGTTTTCCATTCGTGCGAAAGGTGGTGCGGGAAACAAGTTGGTTGTAGGGTCTTCCTGAAGATTGGCCTTGGGTCATTTGTAGGGTGGTCGACATCTAGTATGTGAGTGACAGTAGTGAGGACAATTGCGTACATCACTTGTGTTATTCATCATGCATCTGGTGGAGGTATGTCCATTTCTATATTTATGATTGATGACACATGCAATGGTGGCAATTAACTCATGGAGGGCATTATTGGAACATGGTAGTTCAGATGGGGGATTTTCCATGGATGACTTTCATACTCTTAGAGAGAGAGTGTCTACGATGAGGGCCGACTACCAACAATTGTTGACGGACAGGGACTACATGTTGGGGATTGGTGAGATGTATTACAGGGCTCTGAGGGAGAAGGAATTGGAGGTGGATAGACTCACTCAATAAAATTTACCGTCACCCTTTTGACCCTCTTTAATTATTTTCCCACTTCTAATTTTTTCTAACATTCTTCTCCACAGACTTATACTGAAACAAATACATGTTTTTTATTCGTCGAGAAGACCCAAAGACCCTTTTTGAAGCATCGTTATTATAGAAAACTTGTCACAACATCCGTCAAATGCAACATATTTATAGATTTTATCACATCGCAATTCAGAAATTATATAAACCTATGTGGCCATTAGTATTTTGACTTCGTCAACATACTAAGGTGGTCGTTGGAGGGGGAAAACCTAGTTTCCACAACATCACAATTGTGAAAACAATCTTCACAAACGTGGCAAGAGAGACATCAATGTGGAAAGAGAGATGTCAACGTGGCAAGACGGACATTATCAGGCAAGATGATTTTTTTTTTAATTTCCTCTATTTTGCGACAATATGGACAATTTTTTCCATAACACCGCAAATAGAACGTTGTTATTTTTACAATATGTACTAGTGGGAGGACATGTTGCGGATGTACGTAATGGACCAACAAAAGCCTTGAGAAGAATTATTTTGACTGGTGAAGTTCTCTTACAACAACAGTTACCAAAGCACCATTAAGATGGCGCCTTTCGAGTTTCTTTACGGGCGACTGTGTCAGACACCTTTGAGTTGGGATCGGCTTGAGGATAGGGTCCTGGTGGGACCAAAAGCGATCCAAGAAATGGAAGAGAAAATGCAAACAATAATACAAAGGATTAAAGAAGTGCAGGATCGACATAAGAGTTATGTCGATGCGCACTGTGTTGACCATAGTTACAAGGTCGGTGATCGCATTTTCTTGCGGGTTAAACCGCATAAGAGTTCGATCAAGTTTGGGAAGGAAGCTAAACTCTTTCTTAGGTTCGTGGGAACTTTTGAGATTGTGGAGAGAAAGGGGCCCATGGACTATTGACTAGCCTTGCCTGATTCTTTGAGGTGCATGCATGATGTTTTTCATGTATCTGTTTTGAGACATTATATTAGTGATCCTACACATGTTATTGACATGATTTCCTTGCAGGTGACAGACAAGGGGGGGCTCACGGCTGAGCCGATCTGCATATTGGATCACCGCGTTTGACAGCTATGACGTCGAACAATAGAGCAGGTCAAGGTCCAGTGGGACAATTATAGTCTGCACTCGGTGACCTAGGAGGACGCATATGATATGTGCCAACAGTTTCCATTTTTGTTTGATAGATAGACATATGATACTGTGATACACTTTATTTCGGCATTTATACTATGAAACTTCGGGACGAAGTTTAGACCAAGAGGGGGTGTATGTAACATCCCGCTCTGTTGCACTAAGCAAACTTATTCTTTGAGGACACTTGCTCGCAAGTGATTCAGATTATTATGCTATTAAAACTTTTGATTTTGATTATGAGGCGTTATGGGTTGATGACATGTTGTTTTACTACATTGACATAGATAGGTGCTATTGACTCGGTTTATTGAGTGTGTAGAATTTTGGACCTCGAGGATGCAGAGGCATCGATGGAACCCCTTGGACTTTGGATCGAGTCAGGGAGTGTACCATTGGGGTTTGATTGTTTTACTGTGATATTAGTGCATCTGATTAGATGATATGATATGGATATGTTCTGACATTATTTGTTGATGATGTAGGCTGATGATAGCTTGTCGACCAAACTCACATTTGGAGTAAAGGGGTCACACACGACTACCAGAGATGTTTAGGGAGAGGTGTGGATAGAATCCCTGCCATAGCCTACTAGCACTCCCTCCATGGCTCAAATTGTATGTTAACTTTTAACTAGCTCGAGAGGACCCACGATGTCGTGAGGGTAGACTACGAAAGTCGCTCACGATGATTTTAAGGGGCTCACAATAAGGTGGGGGCCTTATTCCTTAGAGGCCCTTAGTCTCCCACAAGTTCACTTGGTGGAGTATTGACTCTAGGGGTTATTGATGTCTACGAAGTCAATCAAGAGGCGAGTGGCACCCTTGGAGCACGTTGTGCGTCCTGAAGGGCACATCGCGGAAGGGAAACAAATTAAGGCGAGTGGCACCCTTGGAGCACCTAGTGTGCCCTGAAGGGCACGTCACATTGTTGATGATATAGGAATGAACCTAGATGGCCTTAGGACGAATAACCTGTTAAGAAATTTTTAAAAGAAATTCTCTAATTAAATGTCGCCCTGTATGAAAATTTAAGGTCTAAGTCTAAACTATGCTAGTGGTAAAATTTTATCTAGCTATAAAAAATAATAATAATAATAAAAAAAAAAACAACATAAATAATAATTATACTCTTAGTTAAATCTTGTAACACGAAGGGAGTAAGAAATTAAATTGATTCATAAAAAAAAAAATATGGTGGATTAAAACTTAAAAAGAGAATTAATCGTTTTAATATTTTATGATAATTTAATATATATAATTAAAAGAGAAAAGGGAAAAAGGGGTTAATCTCCACACCTGCCTTTTTGAGTTCTAAATAAAAAGGGGAAAGAGGGAAAATCTAATATATTAGGAAACTAGGAAAAGAGGTAACATAGAAAGGGAAAAGGGGGAACTAGGAAAAAAGAAGCGGAAAGTCAAACTTAGTATAGTATCTACCATTTAAGAGCTTTCTAATTTAAACTAAACTAGCAACTTAATAATAGGGAAAGCCATTAAAACCTGTAAGAGAATTTGGGGACACCTAGGAGTGATTCTAGGAGTAACTCTAGGTGGGTGAGGGAAATAAAGTTAATTAATTAGTTCAAAAAATTAATTTATGGAGGAATGAAGGGGATGGGTGACACTTGTACGGGGAGGAATTTTTGGGAATTAAATTCTAAAAACTTAATTAAATGAGATTTTAGGAAAGTAAGGAACCACGAAACTCTATATAATGAAGGGAGGGGATGGAGGTTGGGGATATTTTGTTTGTGTAACGTTACGCTGCATAAATATCTTCTTGACTAACTTAACTTGTGGGAGTTGGGATACCAAGCTCGGTGAGGAGTGGTAGCTCGACCTTGCCAGGCGAGCTGGGAGCTAGTCAAAATCTCTGGATAGTGAGTGTGTGGCCCCTTTGCAGCCCAGGGGGGATAAGGGGGAAGAAGAGTATCCCTAGCATTGGCTGGTAGGTACCAGTGTAGTCTCGACGGTCGGCGAGCGGGAGTTGCACGGAGCGTGCAGGACGTCATTCAAAGTGGGCGATCAGGGAACGATACACTCTCTTCATTTTTGTATGGTAGAATGTATTAGGACTTATGTTTGGATCTACTTATTTAATGAAGAAGTAAACTGATGTTTTTTTTTTAAATTGATGACTGAAACTTTCCTTAGCCTAGCTCGATGGTTTTTGACTCCCATGGCCTTTGTTTTCCCTCGTGTCTTAACCACCTTGTTGTGTTAATTGTGACCTTCGCGGTTGTTTAGCCTTCATCCCTAGCTCACCAGTCCTTGCTTGAACAGTTGTCCAGGAACCCGATCTATGGTCTTCGCCTTAGCGTTAAAAAACCTATGGATATCAACACCCTTCTTTTCTGTGCGAGGATGATGAGCGAATGATGAACCGGTTAGCCGACTACCCTTGATATTTGTCCTTGGATGATTGTTGATTCCACCATCTAGCAACAACCTCTGCATGTGGATTATTTGGTGTCCTGGTTGGTTTTCTCTATGCCTTGACTGATAGAACCCCTGCAATCATTGCAGGGCCCTTCCCATTGAATCCTTTCATTCCTCTTACTGATGTCTACGTTGTTTTGGTATTCTAGCAATGGAAAAAAACATTTTTTTTATTTGTTATTCATGTCTGCGTTGTTTTGGTATTCTGGCAATGGAAAAAAAATAAATTATTTGTTATTCCTGTCTGCGTTGTATTGGTATTCTGGAAAGTGAAAAACGATTTGATTCTCTTTCTGTATTTTTATATTTGGTATCCTGGAATGGAAAAATGTTTTTGTGTTTTTCTTGTCTGTGTTGTATCCCCTTGGTTACTACAGTAATTTCTTATTATTAATGACAGGAAAAATGAAATCCCCTTTTGGTATGATGGCACAACGAATTTATTGTTATTTAATGACAGGAAGAACGAAATCCCCTTCTGGTCTAATGGCACAACGAATTTATTGTTATTTAATGACAGGAAAAATGAAATCCCCTTCTGGTGTTATAGTACAACAAATAGCTTGTTATTTAATGACAGGAAAAAAGAAATCCCCTTTTGGTGTGATGGTACAACATTTTGTTTATCATTTCATGAAAGAAAATAGGTAATTTCCTTCGGGTGCGTTTTGCACCACGATTTTTCCATCTAAAATTGTGACTGTGTTGTTGTAATTACCAATGATTTTTCCTTTAGAATGTAGTCGGAGCTTGCTGTAATTGCAACATTTTTTCTTTTAAGGGTTGACATATATTGTTGTTGAAATGCCCACGGTTTTCGCCCAATAAATGTGACCGAGTTTCTCTTATTTTACCATGATTTTGGTTACCCATATTTTTATTGTTACCCAGATTTTATTACCACAACTCCTACTGTCACGAATCTACCTCCTTGCTGTTACTGCGACTTGGTACCATGACTTTATTCCGGCAATGAAATATTATTATTTCCAAATACGAATTTCATTGATGGAACTTCATTTTAAATGTACAACCACTAGCTTGACAACATCACAAATGAAATTCTAGCACTGTAATTTTTATTTCTGACAAGTGTGAATTTATACTTCATTTATTGTTACACAGATTTCATTCATACTGTTACACCGATTTTATTACCATGACATGCCATTAGGGATGGTTGTGTTTACTTCCTTAAGGACCACATTTTTCCATCAATTTGTTGATTGATTTTTTGTAGTATGACCGTGAGTTGATCCTTCAACGGTGGTATTGTCCTTCCTTCTCCGACAATTGAGTGTACCCAAACGTTCTTGCTGCAAACATTAACTGCTACAATGATGTTGTTAGTCAATCGGTTTCCTTCTTTATGTGAATAGACAGTTAGATATTGATATAGTTACTATAGATAGACGACATGTGTAATTAATTGTTTACCAGTGTCAGATTTAGCATTCTACTTTGATATAGCTAATGTGGTTATAGATATCGTTAAGCGATAGTTAGATTGTAATTTTGGGATTATTTTAGAATTGCCCATTTAGATTATGATTAATGGTTAAATGAGATTAGCGAGTATTTCCCCAAGTATAGATTAATCTTTCTAAACTAAGGCAATACCATATTAATTGTCAATGTCATATAATTTGATTAAATGTATTACTTTCAAGGCAATACTGTAATAGTATAGTGAGTAAATGTTATATCTATTTCAATCCAATCACCATGTTATGATCTTAAGTTTAATGCCTAGCCTCTGATACTTCCTTTACTGATCATTTCGTGGAATGACCAGTTCTACTGGTTAAATGTTATATAGTAACAAGTGTTAATGTCTTACACGTCATTCCCAACCATGATTGCTTTAAGGATTAAATCGATGGTACGTGATGACCCATCTATGATTTAGACTTGCTCACTTGATACACTTTTAAATGTTAATTTAGATTGGCGTACATTGACCTAATTGCAACCAGACTTGTTGATTTTTATGTTAATATAGAATTGTAATTTATGGACTAATTGAATTTGACTTACTGTTGGATGCGTAACCGATGTTAAACACGATGGTCAGTTGGACTATTTTATACGTGATTATTGGTTGGGTTGTTGACAAAGTCGTTTTTATCTTTCATTTCCCATTGAGGGTGTTGTTGTTTATTATAAGTAATGTTTGTACTTGGTTATGTAAACGTGTAATGTGATTGGATTTTCTCACTGTAAGGGTTCTAGTTACTTGTGTAATGAATTTTGGGTGTGTTGGGTTGTTAGGATGTTTTTCTTTATCTTAGTAGGCTTGGTTTGCTTGTGTCGGGCGGGATGTAGACACCTCCTTGTTCCTCAGAACAATTTCCAGGCTTAAGACCTTAAATGGTCAAAATCGATGGGAACCCTGGCTTGAGCGTTGCTTATGTGTCATGGAGGTCGTAACCATTGTAGGGTAGGATGGGCGGGTAGTCTTCGTCGGATGAATGTCGTACATTGCTTCCAGGTGCTTGATGTTCTTTTATGTTAGGTCATTATGTTGTTGTTGCATGAGTTGCATGCGTTATGTTCGTCATTGTGTTGCAATGTTGAGTATAATGTCATTATTACCTTACTATACACACACACAAAAAAAAAAAATTAAGGGTGCTTTCACCGGTGGTACATCGTAGGAGTCATACCAGAAGAGGGGATGTTACATGTGGTATCAGAGCGGGGTTCAACCCACGACTTGGGATCGCTACGAATTTCATTGATATGATTTTATTATAATGTTGTTAATTGAGTTGACTTGTATTCGTGCAGGTAATCATGGTTAGAGGATGTCGCGGAGGTAGACGACGGGGTGCTAGGGGAGGAGGAGCGATGCCTCCAGTAGCATTCGCGCCTGAGGGGTATAATCCCCAGGAAGATGAACAAGTTGTTGGGCAGGAGAAGATAGAAGTTGGTGATGTGGTCTGAATGATGAGATATTTTCAATGCATGTATGAGGCCCTGATCAATCGTTTGGACAGAGATGAGGCCAGGGCCCCAGCACCCCCTGAGCTTCCACCACGCGCTCCGATCAGTATTGGTATCATTCACCGTGAACTCGAGAAGGTCAAATTTCCCAAGTTTGTTGGTGCCCCGGATGATGCAACCACCGAGGCATGGTTGGATAATATGGCGATGTGCTTTGCACTTGGTGATTATACCTCCAACGTGAAGGTCCACATGGTGGTATTCCAACTGAAAGGAAGCACTCTTCTATGCTGGAAGATCCTCCTACCGCAGTTGAACATGGTCGTTGAAGATGTGTCATGGGAACTATTCGAGGAACGGTTCTGAGAGAGATACCTTTCATAGGAATTCATTGAGCATCAGCTCAACGAGTTCAACGCCTTATGACAGGGCGATTGTACGGTGCCTGAGTACGAGGCCCATTTTATGCAGTTGCTCCGGTATGCTCTTCACCTTAACAATGCGAAACTTAAGGTCAACAGGTTCGTGTTCGGCCTTAATGACAACATACGTGCCAAGGTCATAATTTTGATGCCTCAAACCTTACATGATGTCGTCCAGAAGGCCTTCATAGCAGAGGAGGAGCTTATCAGTAGGGGTCAGAGAAGGACTCCAGCGAGACTAGCAAGGCAGGTGTCATCTGGAGCATAGTAGCATCAGACACCAGCCAGAAATACGTCGGGATATCGTGGCTTCCAAAGGGGATCCACTTTCACTACACCTCGATGACTGCAACTCAGCAGCGGACACCTTATTGGGGACCACAGCATCAATAGCAACGTCAACCTCAGCAACAACAGTTTAGCCATGTTCAGCAGAACAGACCAGGATTCCAGGCCGGTGGGCTATCATCTTCTACTTTGGGTACCAATACTACTGGGCCAAAGAAGGGGTGTTGGACGTGTGGGGAGCCACACTACCAGCGCGACTACCCTGTGGAGAGGACTAGAGCGTCTGGATTAGTTGGACCCACAACCGTGGGAGATATGGGCAAGGCCCATCGGATTCATGCAGCAGTGAATAACCACCAGGGAGAGCATCAATCGACTATGCTTGAGATGACAGGTACCGTCATTGACCATACCATTAGTATTTTGATAGATCCCGGTGCTACCAAGAGTTTCATTTCTGGTGCAGCGCTAAAAAGGATTAAGGTAAAGGTAGTTGAACAAGTCGAGTTTATCTTCATAGAGATGGCTTCAGGAGCCAAACAGAAGGTTGGAGGAAAGGTTACGGGATGTATCCTTAACCTGGGAGTGTTTTTCACAAGGGACAACCTGTACATCACAATCTTAGGATCTTATGATGTCGTAATTGGTATGGACTGGTTGGAATCGCATGAGGCGATAATCAACTGTAAGACGAAACGGTTGAGCTTGGTCAATGACGAGGGATAGAGACGTGTGATTGTAGGATGGAACCAGGGAGTTTCCTTGAGGTTCATCTCTTCCTTACAGCTACAGAAGAGCATGTGCAAGGGGTGCAAGATTTATGCAATCCTTGCGTTAAATGAAAAGGGATTAACGAAATTTTTAGAACACCTTCCGGTGGTGAGAGAGTTTTCAGACATATTTCTGGAGGAGTTACCTGGGATGTCGCCAGACAGGGAGTTGGAGTTCACTATAGACCTAAAACAAGGAACTGAACCGATAGTGAGAACGCCTTAACGGATGTCGACCCAAGAGTTACAAGAGTTGAAAATGAAACTGAAGGAGTTGTTGGACCTAGCACTGATACATCCTAGTGTGTCACCGTGGGGTGCACCTGTTATTTTCATACGAAAGAAGGATGGGTCACGGAGGATTTGCATTGACTACCGTCAATTGAACAAGGCCACGATCAAGAATCAGTATCCGTTGCCGAGAATTGATGATCTGTTCAATCAAATGAAGGGTGCAACGATGTTCTCAAAGATCGACTTGCGATTAGGATACCACCAGTTACGGATTAAGGAAGATGACGTCCCTAAGACCGCCTTTAAGACAAGGTTTGGACATTACGAGTTTACTATTTTATCGTTTGGACTGACAAACGCCCGAGGGGTATTTATGAGGTTGATGAACGAGGTGTTCCGTGAGTACTTGGACAAGTTCGTCCAAGTATTCATTGATGATATTTTTATATACTCTTGAACGATGAAGGAGCATGACGAGCACTTGCGCTTGGTACTACAGTGTCTGCGAGAGCACAAACTGTATGGGAAGTTTTCCAAATGCTCTTTTAACAATCTAAGATTCACTACTTAGGGCATGTCATCTCCGGTGAAGGCATCGCCGTGGATCCAACCAAGGTCGAGGCTATTATGGAATGGCCTGCACTGACGAATGTCCCAGAAGTGCATAGCTCCATGGGTCTAGCAGGATACTATCGACGGTTCATTGAGGGATTTTCGAATATAGAAAATCCGATCTCAGAGTTGCAGAAGAAGAACAAGAAGTTTGTTTGGACCGAGAAATGCGCGAAATCATTTCGTAGGCTCAAGGAGTTGTTGACAACAAAATTGATACTAAAGGACACTGACATGGACGCGGACTTCTTGGTATGCACTGACGCATCCAAGAGAGGCTTAGGCAGAGCCTTGATGCAAGACGGACGAGTGATCGCTTACATTTCGACGAAACTGAGAAGGCATGAGAAGAATTACGCGATGCACGATTTGGAGTTGTTAGCCATCGTATATGCCTTGAAGGTTTGGAGACACTACCTTATTGGAAGAAAGTTTGATCTAAAGACTGACCACTATGGACTACAACACATATTTACGCAAAGTGACCTAAATGTGCAACAATGGTGTTGGTTGGAATTGCTTAGCGAGTATGACTTCGATATTACTTAAGTAAAAGGAACAATGAAATGAGTGGCAGATGCATTGAGTCGGACACCACGCATTGTTTTGGTGCTGCCTCTTCAGACGAATCTACATGAAAAGATTTTAACTTTACAGCGTGATGATGACTGGTACAAAGAGGTTGAGGGTTTTATCGGACAAAACACAATGATGGTACCATGATTTGAAGGATTTTCATTTGATAGCAAGTGTTTATTGAGGTTTTAAAATCGGATCTTTGCACCGCCGACTGACAAGTTGAGGATGTTGATCTTGAGCGAGGCTGATAGAGCAGTTTACATGGCTCACCCGGGAGTCACGAAGATGAGGGCAGACCTTAAACCCATATTCTTCTGGAAGGGAATGAAGGCAGACATAGTCAACTATGTGGCTAGATGTCTAGAATGTCAGCAGGTAAAGGCTGAACATAGACACCCAACATGATTACTACAACCACACACTATTTCAGAATCGAAATGGGAGGTTATCTTGATGGATTTTATCGTTGGATTGCCACTAATGATGAGGAGACATGACTCGATTTTCGTAGTAGTAGACACTTTGACGAAGAGTGCTCACTTTATTCCTATGCGTACGACGTATCAGTCACCTGTCATAGCTAGAGTTTTTATCAGTGAGATTATGAGGCTGCATGGCATGCCTAAGAGGATTATAACTGATCGAGGATCGTTGTTTACAGGACGATTTTGGATGAGTTTGCAAGAGGCCTTGGGAACCCAACTTAACTTTAGTACTGCATATCACCCGAAGACTAACAGGCAGACCGAATGAACGAACCAGACCTTGGAGGACATGTTGTGCATGTACTTAATGGACCAACAAAAGTGATGGGAAGAATTATTTCCACTGGTGGAGTTCGATTACAACAACAGTTACGAGAGCACCATTAAGATGGCGCCTTTCGAGTTTCTTTATGGGCGACCATGTCGGATGCCTTTGAGTTGGGATTGTCTTGAGGATAGGGTCTTGGTGGGACTAGAAGTGATCCAAGAAATGGAAGAGCAAATGCAAAGAATAAGACAAAGGATTAAAGAAGCACAAGATCGACAAAAGAGTTATGTCGATGTGCATCGTGTCGACCGTAGTTACAAGTTCGGCGATCGAGTCTTCTTGCGATTTAAAATGCATAAGAGTTCGATCATGTTTGGGAAGGGAGATAAACTCTCTCCTAGGTTCATGGGACCTTTCGATATTGTGGAGAGAAAGGGGCCCGTGGCCTATCGACTAGCCTTGCCTGATTCTTTGAGGTGCATGCACGATGTTTTTCATGTATCTGTTTTGAGACATTATATTAGTGATCCTACACATGTTATTCACATGATTTCCTTGCAGGTGACAGACGAGGGGAAACTCATGGATGAGCCGATACAAATCTTAGATCATCACATTCAACAACTATGACATTGAATGATAGAGTAGGTCAAGGTCCAGTGGGACAATTATAGTCCGCACTCGGCGACTTGGGAGGACGCATATGATATGTGCCAACAGTTTGCATTTTTGTTTGATAGATAGACACATGATACTGTGATACACTTTATTTTGGCATTTATACTATGAAACTTCGGGATGAAGTTTAGACCAAGTATGTAACATCCTACTCTGGCGCATTGAGCAAATTTATTCTTTGAGGACACTTTCTCACAAGTGATCTGGATTATTATGCTATTAAAACTTTTGATTTTGATTATGAGGCATTATGGGTTGATGACATGTTGTTTTACTGCATTGACATAGACAGGTGCTATTGACTCGGTTTACTGAGTGTGCAGGATTTTTGACCTCGAAGATGTAGAGGCATCAATGGAACCCCTTGGACTCTAGATGGAGTCAGCGAGCGTACCATTGGGGTTTGATTGTTTTATTGTGATATTAGTGCATCTGATTAGATGATATGATATGGATATGTTTTGACATGATTTGTTGATGATGCAGGTTGACGATATCTTGTCGACCAGACTCACATGTGGAGTGAAGGGGTCACGCACGACTACCAGAGATGGTCAGGGAGAGGTGTGGACAATAGCCCTACCACAGCCTACAATCACTCTCGTCGTGGCTCGAACTGTAGGTTAACATTTACCTAGTTTGATAGGAACCATGATGTCGTGAGGGAAGACTGCGATAGTCGCTCACAATGATTCTAAGGGGTGCGCAATAAAGTGGGGGCCTTATTCCTTAGAGGCCCTTAGTCTCTCAAATGTTCACCTGGCGGAGTATAGACTCCAAGGGTTATTGGTGTCTACCAATTCAATCAAGAGGCAAGTGACACCCTTGGAGCACGTAGTGCGTCATGAAGGGCATTATGCGCAATGGAAACAAATTAAGGCGAGTGGCACCCTTGGAGCACCTAGTGCGTCCTGAAGGGAACGTCACGTTGTTGATGGGAGATGAATGAAAATAGATGGCCTTAGGAAAAATAACATGCTAAGAAATTTTTAAAACAAATTCCCTAATTAAATTTCGCCCTGTACGAAAATTTAAGGTCTAAGTCTAAACTATGCTAGTGGTAAAATTTTATCTATCTATAAAAAAAAAATTAATAATAATAAAAATAAAAACAACATAAATAATAATTATACTCTTCATTAAATCTTGTAACACGAAGGGAGTAAGAAATTAAATTGATTCATAATAAAAAAAACTCTGTTGGATTAAACTTTAAAAAGGGAATTAATCGTTTTATTATTTTATGATAATTTAATATATATAATTAAAAGAGAAAAGGGAAAAATGGGTTAATCTCCACACCTACCTTTTTGAGTTCTAAATAAAAAGGGGAAAGAGGGAAAATCTAAAATATTAGGAAACTAGGAAAAAGGGTAACATAAAAAGGGAAAAAGGGGAACTAGGAAAAAAAAAGTGGAAAGTCAAACTTAGTAAAGTATCTACCATTTAAGAGCTTTCTAATTTAAACTGAACTAGCAATTTAATAATAGGGAAAGCCAATAAAACCTGTAAGAGAATTTGGGGAGACCTAGGAGTGATTCTAGGAGTAACTCTAGGTGGGTGAGGGAAATAAAGTTAATTAATTAATTAAAGAAATTAATTTTTGGAGGAATGAAGGGGATGGATGACACTTGTACGGGGAGGAATTTTTGGGAAATAAATTTTAGAAACTTAATTAAACAAGATTTTAGGAAAGTAAGGAACCACAGAACTCTATATAACGAAGGGAGGTGATGGAGGTTGGGGATCTTCTATTTTCATAACGTTACGCTGCAGAAATATCTTCTTGACTGAATTAACGTGTGGGAGTTGGGATACCCATCTCGGTGAGGAGTGGTAGATCGACCTTGAGAGGTGAGCTGGGAGCTAGTCGAAATCTCTATATAGTGAGTGTTTGGCACCTTTGCGTCTCAGGGGGCTAAGGGAGAAGATGACTACCCCTAGCATTGGTTGGCAGGTACCGGTGAAGTCTCGACGGTCAGCGAGCAAGAGTTGCACGGAGCGCGTGGCACTTCAATCAAAGCAGGTGATCAGGAAACGATACGCTCTTCATTTTTGTATGGTAGAATGTATTAGGACTTATGCTTGGATCTGCTTATTTAATGAAGAAGTAAACTGATGTTTTTTTTTTAAATTGATGACTGAAACTTTCCTTAGCCTAGCTCAATGGTTATTGACTCCCATGACCCTCATTTTCCTGCATGTCTTGACCACCTTGTTGTGTTGATTGTGACCTTCGTGGTTGTTTATCCTTCATCCCTAGTTCACCATTCCTTGCCTAAGTAGTCGGCTAGGAGCCTGATCTATGGTCGTCGCCTTAGCATTAAACGACCTATCGATCTCAATGCCCTTATTTTTTATGCAAGGATGATGAGCGAAGGACGAACCGGTTAGCCGAATGCCCTTGATGTTTGTCCCTGGTTGATTGTTGATTCTGCCATCTGGCAACGACCTCTGCGTGTGGATTATTTGGTGTCCTGGTTGGTTTTCTCTATGCCTTGACTGATAGAACCCTTGCAATCATTCCAGGACCCTTCCCATTGGATCCTTGCATCCCTCTTACTGATGTCTGCGTTGTTTTGGTATTCTAGAAATGGAAAAATAATTTTTTTTTTATTTGTTATTCCTATATGCATTGTATTGGTATTATGACAATGGAAAAACTATTTGATTCTCTATCTGCATTTTTATATTTGGTATCCTGGAATGGAAAAACGTTTTTGTGTTTTTCTTGTTTGCCTTGTTCCCCTTGGTTACTATAGTAATTGCTTATTATTCATCAGAGGAAAAATTAAAT
>ML848107.1:5977-24348 GCA_009831015.1 Picea engelmannii | reverse complement strand
GTTGTGAGGTTTCCCCCTCACTGTTACCCTTCTTATTGGAACCCTTTCCTTTGCCCTTTCTTGTCTGATTGACAAGGGCTAGGTTCTCATCACTACCTCCCTGCTTGCTAGCTTTGGAATCCTCTCGAGTCTCTTCCTGGATGCAATCATCCCAAAGCCTTTCCCAATTTGGAAGCTTTTCCCGAGCGCAGATCCCCTCGACAAATGGTTCCCAAGGCTTGGTGAACCCATTCAATGCTACATTAACAAGTTCTACGTCATCCACTTTCTCCCCAATGGCTGCAAGCTGATCACATGTCTGGGTGGTTCTCATGAAATCGCTGGTAACATTGTCAAATCTTGACATCTGGATGGATCTGAGCTTGTTTCTCAATATCATCTTCTTGTTCAAGTTATCACTTTGGAATAAATTCACTAGAGCCTTGAACATCTCTCTGGTCGACTGCTTCTCTGCCACATGAGGGATCAAATGATGCTTCACAACGTCCACGATCACTCTCTGGGCTTTGATGTTCTTCTCATGAGCTGCCAACTGAGTTGCATTTGTCAGTGGAGGAACAACCTTCTCCACGGTCTTCCAAAGGTCACGATCCTTCAAAAGCAAAGTAACCCTTGCTTTCCAGGACAGAAAGTTCGATGCTCCATCCAACCGGTCTTTGAACATGAGACTGGTTGCTGCCATTTCAAGATCTGATCAAATTGTCGTGGAATTAACCTTGCTGATTTATAGATCTGCAAAAATCTTCTGAAATTGGCTTCCCTTCAGAGTTAAAGCTTTGATACCATGTTAATTTCCTAATCTCATCCCTAGATAAATTATTTCTAGTGATTTCCTTGCTGAAAAATTAAATTGCAGCTCACTAAATAATTTACACTTGCTGAAATAATTAACAGGAATTAAATAGTGGAAGCAAAATGGAAACCAATCTCACAATGACACATGCACAACAAATTTCTACCCTTCAAATATGCTTTTCATTAAATAATGTCCAAGCATACAAGGGCTCCCTTACCGGGAAAATGGCCCAAAGAAGAAAATACAACCAATAACAAACCTAAAAAACTGTCCTCCCAGAAACCCTTTGCATGCAAATCTGCCCCAGAAACTCCTCTGCTTGCTACTGTTGTTGTATGACTTGTATGACCTATACGACCTTGCTATACGACACATACAGATTGCAAAACAGGCCCGCGACCTGCTGTACGGCCTACAACCTACTGTACGGTGGGTTGCTGTGGCCTATACGGCTGCTGTACGGTTGTACGACCCTTGCTGGGATGCACGACTCTCTATACGACCCCTGCTGGGCTGTACGACTATCTGTACGACTTCTCCAACAAACAACTTAGGCTTCTGCCCTGCTGGTACGACCTCTTGAAAGGTGCTTTGGCTGCTATCCTTTTCTCCCTTGCCAAATCTGCAGAGTGAAAGTCCTTCTCCATTCTCAAATGAGTCACGGCTCCTTGCTTGTGTGTCTTCTCCTCTCACCTTGGCTGCCTTTTATAATCTTGAGTTGGGCTCTAACCCTAATCTCCAAAGTGATCAATGGTTGAGATTAAATCTCACCTCACTTGAAATCAATGGCTAAGATTCATTTAATTAATTTAATTCACTAATGCCAAAAACTTAAGCATTTCATTAAATTAACCTCTATTAATTATAAAATGACATTCACTTTAACAATTAAATTATTAAAGTGAATTTCCAAAGTTCTTAGAGGTATTAATGGCGATTTCCACATGTTAGACACAAACCAATGTGGAAATACATGTCCGAGCTACAAACTTCAACATAGATGTCCACCGTCTTACTGACATGGTCTATGTCTACTACAATCTTAGGTTGTGGGTGAAGCATATTGACAAATAGATGCATTTCTTTGAATGCGATTGACACCACAAGTCCGTGGAGGGTGGAGACCGAGAGGCCTATCTATCATGGAGGAGGCACCTGAGTGGTTGGAGCATGATGTTGATGTGTTGGAGGAGGAATTAAAGGAGGATGTTCCACTTCTAGTAGACACATTTGGAGGAGGAGATTGAGAGTTTGTCACAACGACCACCTCCATAAAGATAGGCAGCTAGGGGAAGAGTCAAAAGACATCCCACTTCAACTTCCACCTTAGCCCCACTAGTTGCACCTTCCACCTTAAGCTCAACTTCAACACGTCCACCTACTGCTTCTAGAGGAAGATTGATGACCTTTGCCCGTAAAAGGGGTAGAGGGAATTGTTGATTCCTTAGTGCGTTATCCTTGAAGTATCTAGATGCCTCATGATGATTAATCTTATGAGATACGTTTATTTTTGTTTTCATGTGATTTTGTATCATCCTGTCAGGACTTATGACTCGGGAGTCAGGAAAGATATCATATTTTAGTATTGATGTGTGATATACCACTTGAGTCTTGACATCTTAAATATTAGTTTTGTTTTCATATTTATGTAGCATTGTGTTTGTTTGATGTTGTTGTTGCTTTAGATGTTTAAAAAAATGAATAAAATGATTGTTTTTGTATTTTTTTAAGTTTCCCAATATTTTCCGATATTGTCCCGGATATTATTGATAAGTTATATTTTGGACCTCGGCGATAAATTAGGTGAGACAATAAATGTAACATTGCTTTGAAGATAATCCTAAGTTCCTAGCAATCAACAACTTTTAGATTCCCTCATCAACTCGTGCAACACACCTAGGGTTCATTTGGTATAGTTTTCTCCTCACAGGGTGTGCCCCTGGAATCAATTCAATTTAGTGCACACACCACTTTGGTGGTACTCCATTCAGGGCACAATATTTTTTTTTTTGTAAATAAAAGAAAACTATTTATTACCTTCAATATTAGTCATTACATTACTTAAATACTGCCACCTGTTCTGTCACAGCTGGGAAACCAGAACAAGTGCCCAACTAAATAGTCTTACGTGTAGCCTTATGGACAAAACAATTGCCATCCTTTGTAAACCTTAACAATCTTCCATACATTCTGAGGCAGACAAACTGCCAATCTTTTGAAAAAGTAACAAAACCAAAAAAAGAGAAACTAGAGGAGCTAGGCAATATGCAAACCCGACTGTCCATGAGTGTTGTAGGCTGGGACAAACTTTTGTCCGCAGGTCGGGCAACGTTTCTTGTCTGGAGCGTCTATAAGAGCATCAAATAGGAGGTCCATTCGCTAGCCGAGAATGCATTGGTTGTGCGTTTGGTCATCGAGCGTCCTTCTCATGTCGAAGATAATCTGAAGATGATCATCCGAGAACCGGTTGTTGATGATTGCAGCGTCGTGTGACATTCTCCAGGATACGTTCTCCTCTGTCACTGAGTTGAGTCGACCTGTGAGAAAGCCCAGTGTTGGGTGTGCCCATGTGATTGGGTGTATCGTTCTCCTTTGGACTGAGTTGAGTCGTGCCCCAGTGTTGGGTGTACCCATGTGATGGGTGTATTGTTCTCCTCTGTGTGAGAGTTGAGTCGATGTGGTCTCCTGCCTTTGTACTCGTGTGGACTCAGTTGAATCAGGCTTGAGATGGTACTCTAGATGATTCTCCTGTGGACTCAGTTGAGATAGAGATCTGTTGAGTAAGACGTCCCTGTGGTTGAGCACAGGTGGACGTGTCCCTAGTGGCTGAGCACTAGTGGACGTGTGGATCCCTTGCTATATTGTCTAAGTGTAAGATTTACTTGTAACCCTAATTATGATGTAAAGGGTACAAGTCGTCGCCACCATATGTGAAAGATAATTAAGGTTTATTGTAATAATTAATTATATTTCTGAGTTATTGAGGTCGGCCTTGTTGTGCCAATAGACACACCTATTGCTATGTTTGGTCTTGTATAAATAAAGGTGATTTCCCCATTGAGGAAACACACACTCTCACACTTGTAACTTGTCATATGGAAATTTCAGCAACACTTGTAAAGCTTGTTGTTGCCTTATACACACCTGGGCTATCGTGGAAGAAATCTTCAATCCACTTGGTGTGTCCTTGGGGGCAAGTTTCGAGTCAAGGTGCTGTCACCTGATCCTCAACTCCTCTGTCTAGGCCAACTCCTAGCGAAGCCAAGGGGGGTAGTCCCTAACAAAATACTAAGGCTCTTTTAAACTAAGAAAAGCAAAAGAACTACTTCTAGGAGTTTACTGCAAAATAAAACAAAGGCATTCAACACTTAACATTCATCATTTGAGATAATCATATAAATCATTTGTCCATAAGCATGCATATATCAAGTAGGATACAAGATCTGCAAGATTTAACGAAATTAGTTAGACAATTGCATGAATGAAGTAAATTGCTCAGATACATAAATATAAACCAGGTGTACCAGTGCCTTAAAAGGAGTCATGGGCAATTGTTGATCGCGTGTTTTATTAAGGTAAATTAAAGGTAGATTAATGAGAGAATTTTATTTGCATGAAAAAGTAAATGTTCGTCTAAACTAGATTTGGTCCTTAGAAAAGGTCCTTAAAGTGGAGGTTGAGTAATGCCGAAGATCCAATAGGGAAACCCTCTGATTTTACACACAAGCTCAAGAAAATGTGGGGGGATCCAACAGGGAGAACCTGGATTTCAAAGTTCCCGCCAGATAACCTCACAAATCCTCTTACGTTTCCACTAAAGGGAAAACTTCTTTTAGGATTTCCCTAATTAAACTACAAACAAGGTTTATTTTAGCTTTGCACAATTTAAAGAGATAGACTTTGAAGATTGCTTGTAACTGAAATGAAACTTTGCACGATACTTGAAACTGGAAAGAGCTTTGCAAGAAACTTAGAAAAATTAGAACTTGCAAAATTTATTGATAATGGGAAACAAGCTCTAAACTAAACAGATTGAAAGTAAATTTTTAAACATGCATGTGAAATGTGAGTGTTATGTGTGTTAGATTTGCTTATGCTTGTATGTGTGTTTAAGATCAAAAGATGAAACTTGCACAGAAAGAAAGTAAAGCCAAACTATGACACACAAATCCCCCTAATGGGGATGGAGAAATTGGGCTCAAAAGGGCCCGCTTTTATTAAACCTATTACAATGAGAACTAAGTTCTCTTTTAGAAATTTTGGATCCTTATAAGCTTTGGATCTCAAGGATTATAAGAAACTTAGAACATAAAATTCTTCTTTGATGAAGTAGGAAGCCCTCGGATGCTCTGAAAGCCTTGATTTCACCAAAATCGACGGAATCTCCCCTTGCTTTTGGATGGACCTGCTAGAAACCAGCAAGTAAAATGGTTAGAAGATGATGAGAAACAATCTAAAAGACTAAACTAAAACTTGGAAAATTTACTCAAAATTTTCTGAAATTTTTCTAAGGCAAAAGGACAATTTTTAGAGCCTTTTCGACACTTTGGAAGAACCTAAACTAAGCTCTTTTAGTTGTTTTTTGTTTGCTGTCCTAAAACAACAAGCATAGGACAACTAACTAGTTTGATTTACAACCTGAAACAAAGCAACTATCTAGTTTAAGATTTAGATGAAAAGAACTTAGAGAATTGCAAGGAAACTAGCCTAGATCTACTTAGTTAGAAAATATTGCAACTAGATCTAAGAACTTTAAGCATGCAACATTAGATACTCAGATTTAACTTTTAAAATAGATTTAATTAACATGCAATGAAAGAAAGAGAAAGGAAGAAGAATATTTATGATTTTTCTGGAGCTTTTGCTTGAGCATGGAACACTTGGGCTATGGGGTCCCTTTGGTGTGAGGAAGAGGGAGAATGTCTTCTTTTTTGAACTTCTTGGACAAACACTAGATGCAACCTAGCTCCTTTGCCTCTCCAAGAACTGGATCCTGCATGCAACAAAAAACACCTGCAAATACTTGTAGACTTGGTGTTTCCTACACAGAAAACCTCAATTGCACATTAGTTTAAACAAAAACAAGACATGCAATGTAAGCATTCAATATAGATAAACAAGTGGATTAAGTAGTAAACAAATTAAAGAACCCACTCCAATAAGATAACAATATCCCTATGATTAGTCAAGTAAACAATAAATGCATGTGGTAAATCAATGTAACATCACCTCAAATAGGTCCAACATTCATCCACACATGAGCACCACACACCATAGATGACCTCCAAAGTCTTTTTTTATTCCAATAGCATGAGAAAATTACAACAATGATGCACAAGCTTGCCCAAACTCCAACCTTCGAATGGAGAGGGGTAGCCTTGCTTATATAGCAAAAGGGGTGACAACTCCAAAGAAGGGATGCGCAAGTCTAAGAGGAGATGTGCAAGGTTAAGGGGAGTGGCGCATGTAGTAGAGTGGAGATGAAGTGAAGCGAATGGAGGTGGAGTGGAGTGATGGAGGTGGAGGTGGAGTGAAGTGGGAGTGAGTGGGAGTGGGAGTGGGAGTGGAAGTGGAGTGGTGAGGGTGAGTTGCGACTTTGGGAAGTGCGCCATCACCTCTAAGTGCGCCATCTAAGCTAAGTGGGGTCGAGTCCCTACATTGGGATCTCCTCCACGCAATCACTCCAGTTGAAGACGCCTTACCCTTAGCTAAACTCACCTAAGCCTTCAGTCAACTAGGGACAAGGAAAAAACATGTTTCCAACATGTTCCCCAGTTTCCCTAAAAAATAGGGATTTAATTAAATTACTCATTTTCTGTATTTTTCGAGTAAATTTCATTTTTTAGTGTTAATAATAATTTTTTTGCCTCGAAAGAAGATAAATAGGGGTTTACATGGTACTCTGGACTGGAAAACGACCATAAGTATGGCATCTGATAATGTTTGATGCCATATTTTTACAATTTATTGACTTACAATTAAAAAATTCCATTTTTGCGGGAATTTTATTATTTCTCTAAAACATTAAAAAAAAACCTATCAAACCTAGCCGCAACTTCCATATGACTCAATTAAGATGACCTAGTATGAACTCATATACATTTAGACACTAGGCATTGGTTATACCATGCCAAGGCCTAACCACCAACACATACTCCAACTTTGGAGTCAGTCTCTTGAGTAAAAAAACTTAGAAATTATTAATCGCCCACAAAGGCAGGCAAAAAATAATTAACAAGTGAAAAAAAACACTCTAAAGTACATGCTCGTACCTAGGTCTTAGGTGGCCAATAGCCTTTTACAATATTTCATACTTAGGTCATTTATTACAATGATGGAAATGCGAAAAAAAATGGTCTTTTGAAAGACCGGCTGAACTCTGAACTTAGATTTCTGAGCATCTGTCTGCTCAGTCTTTGGCGGCTCATCAGGTAATCCAGCTAGTGCAACTTGGTGGATAACAAGGCTGAAGTGCGCACCTCTCTTGGGCGCTAGTTTCAAGGTTGTAGAAGCACCCTCTTGTGTGCATTAGGATTTATGGTTGGGGGATCTTCTCTTGAGAATATAGCAAAGGATTACTAGGTTTTCATCCCTTGAGTAGAAGGGTTTCCCAAGGATATTTCTTGTGTTCTTGTGCATGGTAATTCTTCTTGTGATCTTGGTTATTGCAACACTTGTGTATGGTGTAGCTGCATTTGTTTATGGTTCAAGTACATGCTAAATGAAATAAACCTCATGCTTGAGCCTAACATAGTGAAAATTCAACACCGGTGAGGGGTGAGCAGAGGTTGCTCAAGATCCATATCTCTGTCCGCGTTCTCTGGAGGAACTTCTTCCAAGGTTGCACTGTTAGGAGTATTTTGTGCCACCTGTCAGCTGGGGGAAATTTCTTCCTCCACTATGCAGCCGCTTGTGTCATCGCGGTGTTATCGCCTTGAATTTGAGAGTCAACCTGAAAATGAGTGACAATTCTAGTCTTGGGTGGGGTGGTTTGGGGATGAAAGTCGAGCATAGGAGTTTCCTCCTCGAGTGACAGAGTTTCCTCCTCAAGTGACAGAGTTTCCTCCTCAATTGGGCAGCTGTCGGAGTCATACATGGGAATAGAGGGGGGTGACGAGGGATGATGAGGCACATCCTGCTAGTTCTGACCATAGTTGGGAGAGCTGATGGTTATTAGAGCTAGCTGCGAGGGGGGAAGTCTATTGCGCCTGGTTAGGGAGCTATAGTAAAGCGGTCCTCTTTTGGATTTTCCCCTCTCCCTTGGCATGGTGGAGGAGTCTTGGAACAGAGGCGTCAACGTTGAGGGGGAGAGACTGTGCAGAGTGACCAGCAGAGGGGTGGAGGCAGTCGACCAGAGGTGAAAGAACATACAAGAACTAAGTGACAAGAGTGTCGACAGAGAAATGTGAATGATGGAGTGCACCAGGGCTCTTACCTTCATATTATCCTGCATAATGATGGAGAAGATCGCCGTGAAAGCGGAGGTGACAGCTTCCCGAAGGCTAGTACCTAAACCTGTACGCCAGGCCTGGTTCACATGGGGGGCCATTAAGCATTATGGAGCTCCCCAACGCACTATCATTAATCCCGACTGAGTGCGGGTCATTCAAACTAAATGGGAGGGGGGCTAGCAGCATGGGTTAATAACTCCCTTTGCTGCCGAATGTTGATGATTACAGTTGCGTGAGACATCCTCCAGGACACAGATTGAGTGAGTCGGCCTATGAGAGAGCCCATGAGTTGGGTGTGTTCACGAGATGGGTGTGTTGTTCCTCTATGAGAGGGAGATGGAACGTTGTGTGCCCCTATGTAGGGAAGATGCCCATGAGTTGGGTGTGTTGTTCTTTCTTAGACGAAGATGGAACGCTGTATGCCCCCAAGAAGGGAAGATGCCCATGAGATGGGTGTGTCGTTTGAGATGAAACGATGTGTACCCCTGTGAGGGGTGAAGGAGCCCATGTGATGGGTTTACTGTTCTCTGTGTAGAGAGTTGAGATGATGTGATACTCCAGATGTTTCTCCTGTGAGACTCAGTGAGATAGAAATCTATTGAGTAGGACGTCCCTGTGGCTGGGCACAGGTGGATGTGATCCTAGTCGCTGAGCACTAGTAAGTGTGTGTCCAGATGATTCTCTTGTGAGACTCAGTGAGATAGAGATCTGTTGACTTGGACGTCCCTGTGGTTGAGCATAGGTGGATGTGCCCCTAGTGGTTGAGCACTAGTGGGTGTGTGAGATCCCTTGCTATATTGTCTAAGAGTTAGATTTACCTGTAACCCTAATTGTGATGTAAAGGGTACAGGTCGGCCCCACCATAAAGTGAAGGATAATTAATGTAAAAGATAATTAATATGGTAATTATTAATTATATTCTGAGTTATTGAGGTCGACCTTGTTGTGCCAATAGACACCACTTTTGATGTGTCTAGTCTAATATAAATAAAGGTGATTTCCCCATTGAGGAAACATAACACATGTGATTTTGGAAATTTCAGCAAGTACCTATTCTAGGGCTGAAGTGCGCACCTCTCTTGGGTGCTAGCCTTCTTGGTTTTGTGAGCACCCTTTTGTGTGTTAGGTCTATGGTGTGGGAGGTCTTTCTCTTGAAGAATATAGCAAAGGATTGGCTAGGTTTTCTTCCCTTGTCGAGAAGGGTTTTCCAAGATACTTCTTGTGTACTTGTGCATGGTATTTCTTCTTGTGATCTTGGTTACTGCAACAAATTGTTTATGGTGTAACTGCAATTGTCTATGGTTCAAGTAAAATGCTAGAATTGGAATAAACCTTATGCTTGAACCTAGCCTAGTGAAAAATCAACATGGTATCAGAGCACAGGTCTTGAAGAAGCCATTGCACAAACCTTCAAAGCAAGTCGTCCTCTTTTTGCAAAATCGTATGACCCTCCTAGGATTTCCAGAAATTCCGTACGACCCTCCTTCTTTTTCAATTTCAGCTCTTAATACTTAGACGTTGGGGCTAATTTTGGCATAGGAGAATACGACCTTCTCCAACGCACCTCCAGAGACTCTCAGAGTGAAATTCCGAGCATTTTGGATTTTTGGCCCTAGGGTTTCTAGGGTTCTGCAATTTTATGCAGATTTTTTGGTTTTAGGGTTTCTGCAGCTCTTTGAAGAAACCTTCAAGCTTACCTGTGTTCTTCCGAACTTCAAGGCTTATTGTTGGCAATCATAAGCCCAACAAAACCTAAGGTTGCTAGCTTAGCCTAGCCGTTAGGTTTTCTAGCCCAGTTTGCAAGGGTTTGTGAAGAATCTGAAAATATGAAGAACAAAACCTTGGTGGAAGATAGGCTTGATGGATCAAGCAACTTTAGCTCCTGGAAGTCAAGACTTCAGATCACCTTTGAAGAGGATGACCTATTGAGTGTGATACAAAAGACTTTACCAGAGACAACTATCAATGAAGAGAAGGAAGAAAGGAAGGAAGATGACGTCAAGGCAAGGAAGATAATCATCTGCTCAGTAAGAGATCATCTCCTACCTCATCTTACCAACCTGAAGACAACTTATGAAATGTATGAAGCATTGAAGAATATGTTTGAGAATGACAACACCCTCAGAGCCCTTACATTGAAGGGCCAACTTCTAAGTATCAAGACAAAGATCCAGTGCTTCAGATGTGACAAGTATGGATACTATGCGAGAATTTGTCCTACCAGAAAGAAAGGAAGACAATATTCTTCCACCACTGACATTGATCCAGACCCACCTCAAAAGGATGAAGACAAGAGAGATGAGGATTACTTCCTCTAAACCAAATGCAAGATTGAGCATGACTGTAGACTAAGGTAATTTGTTTGATTTAATCATTAAACCTGTAGTTGATTGCATCTTTGATAGTGAAGGTTATTATCCCTAATGTGGGAGCCCTCATGACTTGGACCATTATCCCTGGTACGGGAGTCCAACCTTTATTGATTGATTACTATCCTAGTACGGAGGTCATCAAAATATTGTAGAATCAGTAGAGGACCTGAGAAGATACGAGACATCTCCGGGTTAGCGAACAAGAAAAGGAAGATATCTACCCTTCAGACCTCAAAGGGAGTTACTTAACTCAGAGGGAGTCAAACTATTTGAGAAGAAGGAAGAGACATTACCTTCTCCCCTTCAACAATTTAGAGGGAGACAACCATTGATCAAGTTGATCCAGTTGCTCCAGTTAATATGACCAGAGACATTGCAGTAGGCCATAAAAGGCCTCTCTGGGCTTGACAAACTCTGCAAGAGGAAGAGGGACATGCAACCCCTCAAGGCACATCCCGAGAGAGCAAGAGACCAAAGAGATTTTCGAGCTACTTTTCAGCCATGAGTCACATCATTGATTCTGAGCCTTCTTATCATGGAGAAGCAACAGGTCAATAGGTATGGCAAGATGCCATGACAGAAGAGTATCGGTCCATCTTGAAGAATGATGTATGGGATATTTGTTCCGAGACTAGAAGGGAAGTCTGTAATGACTTCCAAGTGGATCTATAAGATCAAGCATGCAACTGATGGAAATGTCGAGAAATACAAAGCGAGATTTGTAGCCAAGAGATTCTCACAAGCAGAGGGAGTTGACTATGATGGGACATTTGCTCGAGTAGCCCGATACACTTCCATCCGTACTATCATCCATGAGTTGTAAACTACATCAGATGGATGTAAAGACAACCCTTCTCAATGTTGAGATTGAGGAAGAAGTATACATCGAGCAACCGGAGGGATTCGTGATATACGATGAGAAATCTCATGTGTACATGTTGAAGAAAGCCCTGTATGGACTAAAGCAGGCACCTTGTGCTTGGTACGAGAAGATGGATGGATTCTTGATGAGTTTGGGTTTCACCAAGAGTGTTGTTGATCCAAACCTATATTATCATATTGTTGGTGATGAGTGCCTGATCTTGGTCCTGTATGTGGATAATTTATTCCTTACCAGTTCAGAAAGACTTATTGCTGAATGCAAGCGAGCATTGACTTTTGATTTTGAGATGAAGGATTTGGATACGATGCACTACTTCTTGGGACTAGAAGTATGGTAGAGAACTGATGAGATTTTCCCGAGTCAAGGAAAGTATATCATGGTGATGGATTTGAAGAAAATGAATGATTCAGACGAGATTGATCCACATTTATATCGATAGCTGATTGGATTTTTGATGTATCTGGTTAACACCAGACCTGATATATGCTATGCAATGAATGTACTTAGTCAGTTCATGAGTCAGCCGAGACAGACTCACTGGATAGTAGTGAAGCATGTATTGAGATATCCACGAGGCACAGTTGGATATGGCCTGAGATATGCCTCCCGTGTAGACTTGAGTTTGCAGGGATATGTCGATGCAGATTGGGCAGGAAGTGCAGTGGATCAGAAGAGCACATCCGGTTGTTGTTTTACCTTGGGGTCTGCCATGGTTTCCTGGTGCAACAAGAAACATAGCTCTGTGGCCTTGAGTACCGCAGAAGCAGAGTATATAGCATTGAGTGTGGCAGTCCGCGAAGTAGTGTGGCTTCGCAAGCTCCTGACATATTTATTTGATCATGAGATGGATCCTTCCATTATTCAGAGCTGTGTGAAGCTCTCTGAGAACCCTGTGTTTCACGATAGATCGAAACACATTGAGATAAAAAATCATTATATCAGAGACATGGTGTAGAGGAAAGCAATACACATGCAGAACCTTCCTACACATGAGCAAATTGCAGATATCTTCACCAAACCGCTTGCCAAGACGAAGTTCGAGTACTTTTGTGAGAGACTTGGCCTGGTGGAGAATACCTCCCTAGCTGAGAGGGAGTGTTGATGATTATTGCCAAGACGAAGTTCGAGCACTTCTGTGAGAGACTTGGCCTGGTGGAAAATACCTCCCTAGCTGAGAGGGAGTGTTGATGACTACAACCAAGACGAAGTTCGAGTACTTCCGTGAGAGACTTGGCCTGGTGGAGAATGCCTCCTTAGCTGAGAGGGAGTGTTGATGATTACAGTTGCGTGAGACATCCTCCAGGACACAGACTGAGTGAGTCGACCTGTGAGAGAGCCCATGAGATGGGTGTGTTGTTCCTCTCTGAGACGGAGATGGAACGTTATGTGCCCCTGTGTAGGGAAGATGCCCATGAGTTGGGTGTGTCGTTCTCTCTTAGACGAAGATGGAACGCTGTGTGCCCCTGAGAAGGGAAGATGCCCATGAGATGGGTGTGTCGTTTGAGATGAAACGATGTGTACCCCTGTGAGGGGTGAAGTAGCCCATGTGATGGGTTTACTGTTCTTCTTTGTGTAGAGAGTTGAGACGATGTGATACTCTCGATGATTCACCTGTGAGACTCAGTGAGATAGAGATCTGTTGAGTAGGACGTCCCTGTGGCTGAGCACAGGTGGACGTGATCCTAGTGGCTGAGCACTAGTGAGTGTGTGTCCAAATGATTCTCTTGTGAGACTTAGTGAGATAGAGATCCGTTGACTTGGACGTCCTTGTGGTTGAGCACAGGTGGACGTTCCTCTAGTGGTTGAGCACTAGTGGGTGTGTGAGATCCCTTGCTATATTGTCTAAGAGTTAGATTTACCTGTAACCCTAATTGAGATGTAAAGGGTACAGGTCGGCCCCACCTTAAAGTGAAAGATAATTAATGTAAAAGATAATTAATATGGTAATTATTAATTATATTCTAAGTTATTGAGGTCGGCCTTGTTGTGCCAATAGACACCACTTTTGATGTGTCCAGTCTAATATAAATAAAGGTGATTTCCCCGTTGAGGAAACATAACACACATGTGATTTTGGAAATTTCAGCAAGTACCTATTCTAGGGCTGAAGTGCGCACCTCTCTTGGGCGCTAGCCTTCTTGGTTTTGTGAGCACCCTATTGTGTGCTAGGTCTATGGTATGGGAGGTCTTTCTCTTGAAGAATATAGCAAAGGATTGGCTGGGTTTTCTTCCTTTGTTGAAAAGGGTTTCCCAGGATACTTCTTGTGTACTTGTGCATGGTATTTCTTCTTGTGATCTTGGTTACTGCAGCAAATTGTTTATGGTGTAACTGCAATTGTCTATGGTTCAAGTAAAATGCTAAAATTGGAATAAACCTTATGCTTGAGCCTAGCCTAGTGAAAAATCAACACCGGATACCACCTGTCTCCTTCTGGAGGCCACCTGTCACCCTATCTGGGATATTCAGGGCACAATATGATCATGCAAAGACATCTGTATAATCTCTAAATATATTGGAGATAATTATGACTAACATTGGTTCTCAGTTGTTATCAATTATGGTACTCTTATGAGATTCTACAATTCTCAGATTCACTTGTGTTGTGATCAGAGTCCAGACATTCATAATCATTATTTTCTAAATCTTGAAATTTATGTGCTGGTTCTTCAGTAAATTTAACATTTCCCATTTGGCACTTTCAGAAGTATCATCCGTGTTTGCATTATCAACATGCTGTCCGTCACCTTTTTGTTGTCATCTATTGTGCCATTGTTGCTTTTTGTTTTATCACTATTTCGTATTGTAAGGTCCACTCTTGCATCCTATCTACTGTGAATTTATTTTGAGCTAAGCTCGGTTGGGGATTGAAAAAATGTTATATAACTGGAATTCTTGTCAAGGGGATTGCTTTACATCTGAAAATTTAAAGACATCTTAATGTATTTCTAAAATAAAGATGATTACAAGGCAAAAGTTCTTGTTGGACAGTTGCAAGATTTTCCCACATTGATTTATATGCAATAATGCATATGGCGATATGGGTTGTTTCAAGGAAGGTTTATAGTTACATCTCTCTGCCATGTCCATCATTAATAATATTTTTTTTCATTTTCCCTTGTGTCTGGAATAGCAAACTTCTATATGTATAAGGAATTTTGTTTTGCCACATCAAGAATATTTATGTCTCTGGAATCCCTTACCAGTTCTCGTGTGTCTACAACTCAGGTTGACTGCTACACAGTCATGCACAGGACAGCCTGGGTTGTTCCAGTTAGGTTTACAGTTATGATTGTCATTATGATTGTCCTTTTCACTTTCCTTTGTGTGGAATGGCAAGGTATATAAGGGAACTTGTTGCCACACAAAGAAGATTTAGACCTTTGGAATCATCTACTAGCCCTTCTGAACCTACTATTTTTGGCTGTATCTCTATCCCCATCCCTAGCATCACCCCAGCAACCTGTAATGATTTGAAGGTGCTGTGGGAAGACTGCTAGTATAAAATCTTTGTATTCATTTTGAAAAAGATTGTTTTGGTTGTGAATGTGCAAGATGAAATTTGAATAAACACAGAACATTACAGATTCGATCGAAATGGAAAACTATTGATAAGGGCCATTTGATGAGATTTGTTATTTTCATGCCTATCTTATTCCTAATATGTTTGTTTGATCAGGTTACTTCAAATCCATGGGACTCATCCCGAGTTCCAGGAGGATCTTCAGGTGGTTCTTCAGCAGCTGTTGCAGCCAGGCAGTGTGCAGTTTCATTAGGAAGTGATACTGGTGGTAGTATAAGACAACCTGCATCATTTTGTGGGGTCGTGGGCATGAAACCCACATATGGCCGTGTGTCTCGGTTTGGTCTGATGGCATATGCTTCATCCTTGGATGTGGTTGGATGCCTTGGTTCATCAGTTATGGATGCTGCTATTCTTCTTGGGGCAATGGCTGGTCATGACAAGTTAGATGCAACTAGTAGTAAAACTGTAAGTCTTTTTTTTATAGTACTTGTTTTTAAATTTAATGTGTTTCTAAATGTGGTTTTTTCAATTAAAAATAGCCTGATACAGCTAGTCTTTTATGTGGATAGTCCATCGGACATCTTCATGTAACAACAAAAGTAACCTGACTGCATCAGTCAGTTCTAACTTCTTCCAGTTCAATTGGACGTAGGAAACTAGTGTCAATTGTAGAAGCAACTGCAGACTGGTTATATGCTATATGAAGTCTGCCATCCAAAATTGATATCACATGTAGTTAAGTGCACAGTTACTTTGATAGAGCAGTTTCCAGCAAACCCAATTCCATGCTTAGTCTTGATTGGTGCCCCTTCTAGGGATAATGTAGTAGAGCACATATTCTTGGCTTTGTTGGAGGTGTTGATTTTAAATATTTCTATTTAAAATTATGGAACAAGGTTGTATCATATGAGAAAAGTGTGAAATTTCTAAATCCAGTACACTTTAAACCACTGTTGAAAAAGTCGGCGAGGGTCCAGAAAACATTGTTTCGGGAAAAGTCGGCAAAAAATCGGAAAACCACAACAAACATTAAAAAATACAAAATATATTAAGTTTTTTCAAAATTTTAAACATATAAAGCAACAACAACATCAGATAAACACATTGGCACATAAATACGGAGAAAACAACAACAAACAAAAATGACAAAAAAAACTCAAAAAATCTGGTTTATGAGGATGATTTCCACTAACTGGCCATGACTTTTATGAAAAAGTCCCGACTTTTTCAAATTAGAAAAAATCACGATTTTTTCTAGCCGATTTTTCGGCAGGCGGAAAAAGTCGCGAAAAATCGCAGGCTTTTTCAACACTGCTTTAAACCAATCAAAATTGATTTTAACTGATTATTCAGGGTTTTTCTTCACAGTAAATTAAATACACAGCAGAAATAAATTATCATGAACTGAAAGTAAAGAAGACAACAATCACATGAAAATGAACACAGTTATTTTTGGACAATAGTCCCCGGAAAAACCCAAGATGGGAAAACCGGTGCAGCAGATCTGAGGATTTATTATTTCTGAGCAGGAAAATATGGAAATTGCTTACAAAGTAAATCGACCTCTGGCAACAACTGAATAATCTTCAGCAAAACTCTCTCCAACAAAATCGTACAGCCTCTCTAGACCCTCCAAAACAGAACCAGAACGAAACAACAACAAGAAGATGAGCCTTTGCGTGATTGTACGACCCTCCTGTGTCACTCCCGCGTCACTCTGTACGGCCCTGCCAGATCTGAAGCTTAGTCTCTGCGATTTGGTGAAGAGATGAGTCGATCCACCTGCTGGACTCTCCTCTGTCCTCCTGCAAAACTCTCACCCTGCAAATCTGCAATCGATTTCTCTCACTAATCGATCTCTCTTCTGCTTGTGCGCCCTCTTAGCCCAGCCAATCTCTTTATTCTTCATTGACTAAGTGAAACCCTAATCTCCAAAAGGATTGAGGGCTGAGATCAACCCTCACCCTCATGATGAGATCGATGGTCAAGATTAAAAGACCACAACTTAAATTATTTTTCACTTTAACTTTAGAAAAAATACTCAATAAAGTCAACTGAAGATTATAACATATCAACAGTTCTTTTCCTAAGTTAGACTTAGGAAAATATTTAATTAATTGACTTAGCCTAAGTTTCATTGTCCTCCATCATCCTAGGATACTGTAATGATGATGGATGACCTTCCTTGCTACAATCTCAACAAAAAGAAGGAGAAATATCTCATACCTCGAGATAGTGATCATTCATTTTTCATATTTCATTTTAATATGTTTCCTTGGGTGAATACTTGCATAAGGACATTGAAGCGAACGATCATGATTTCTCCCTTGTGTTCTAAAGCTTATCTCCTAAGGAGTGGTGTTCATCCTGTTGTGATGAGCATAGGCACTCATCTAGTAACTGGTTTACAGGCAAAGCCCAGTGCTGCATGTTGGTGTCATCAATGGGAGTGTTGGACGCATTCATTTGTCTCTTTATATTTCCATAAAGTAATTAATCTAGACTCCCTATTGTAGCCATTACTTTCTGGCTGACCTTTCCCATTCTTCACATGAGAATTTATGGTATTTTGACACTTTTCATGGATTAATTGCCTTTAGACATTCTTACTGGCATTTGCATTTTGACCCATTTTGTGGGGCTATTCCTCTCAACCAACAATGTAATTTGGGTTCTGAGTTTAAGTTCAGATTCTTCTGGGTTGGAAATGGCTTCCTTCCAATTTTTAAAAACTTTCCCATGAAACTCTTCGGTGTTGGCGGAGCAAACAAAGAGTCCTGCTTCAAAACTATAATCTCCCAAAAGCACTTTCATGTGAACCTCTTTGGAACCAGTGAAGAAATCACAAGGGACACAAATCCAAGTGTGAGAGAGCATATGCATGAGTGGTTAGAGCAGAAACACCGCAATGCTGTCTGTTACTACTCAAACTTTCGCTTAAAGGAAAAGTCCTAACCTTTGTAGGAGAGCCTAGAAGCAACTATTAGGCAAGCCACCCATTGTCACCTTGGTGGCCTTGCCTATCCCTTTAAGGATAAGAAGGGGGCTTTCTAACCTAAGGAGGGTGTTCCTATGGTCAATAAAGCTATAATTGTTGTAGATGAAGAGGATTGCAAGCTTATGTTGACAAGATCTTAGTGGTGATCACAAGTAAATTTAGCAAGAAATTCTTACTAAACCACTTGGAGTGTGAATTATGCATTTGCTGTTTGCTAGAAAATCAAAGTGACAAGAGATAAATGAGATGAAACTTGCTTAATGTCCACACAGTGGTTCAAAATGAAATTAACAAGAAATATGTGCCAGATCCCATATTTCACCCATTGACTTTAATAAATGTGAGGA
>ML848106.1:21883-37693 GCA_009831015.1 Picea engelmannii | reverse complement strand
GGTATCAGAGCAATCTGCTCTTCATTTGTTTCTCTGTGCATGTCCCCAACAAGGTCAGGGTATAAGCAGTTGGGACTCAAACCAATTGAACCTTTGCAAGATCGGCCTTGCTGAACCCGACGACCGCCCATGGGGGAAGAAAAGAGAGATGATGGGGCAGAAGATCCCTTTAAACCATTGCTTGAGGAAGACCCCGCATGACAAAGGAACGAGATGATGGATAATTTTGCGCAAATCTTTCGATGACTGCCAATAGGCGAGGCATATTCCTCGAGCGGAGGTGCCGCCCCCTTCAAAGTACAGATAAATTTTGATATTCCTATATTTGAAGGTCAAATAGGTGCAGATGTTGTAGAAAAATGGTTAAACCTTCTATAATGGTATTTTTCTGTCCATAACTTTTCCAATAGAAAAAAGATTACATTTGCGCTCCTTAAGGCCATCCCCCATGTCAAAGATTGGTGGGAGACTTTCTATGAGCAAAAGGCAAGAGAGGAATCTACATTATTTACAGTCGCACCCACTTGGGGTTCTTTCAAGGATGTTATTAAGGAACAATACTACCTTGTTGGAAGTTATGACGACTTATATACAAGATGGACCACACTGTGGCATGAAAGGGCTCAAACAATGCCAGATTTCACCAATGTCTTACATACCTTGCACACCAAGATGGGTATCAAATACTCTAGTGACATCTGGTGTTCAAGTACTCCGACGATCTTCATAGATACATCCATACATAAATGGAGTTTCTGGACATCTCGTCCTTGGACGTGGCCTATTGATATGTTATCAAAATTGAGCAGAAGCTTAAACAAAAGATGCGGTAGTTTGGGTTTGTGAACCCCTCACAACAGAAGTAGGGAAAAGGCAGCCCCAACCCGTAGAACAAAGGATAGAGCAAGGATGGACAACCTCAGTAAAACCAGTCTAAGCTGCAAACAAAGAAGGACAATGGGAAGACAAAGAAAGACACTGGGAAGTGGTGTGAGTTCCATAAGAGCCCTTGGCATAACACCGCTCAAAGAAGTCATTGGTAGCCGAGGTGAAAGCCTTTGAATTAGATGTGGGTTCCAACTCTGAGTCAAAACCAAAAAATGGGAGACATATCTTTAACATAGAACCTAATTCCACAGTTGCTACCACCAAGATCCAACCCGATGAACCTGGTGATTCTGATGAACCAGAGGAAGGTGAGTGCCTCTTTCATTCACATATGTGGGTGAAGGGTACTCTACTGCACTTCATTGTTGACAGCGGTAGACAGAAGAACCTCATCTCGGTGGAGATCGTCAAGCAGTTGCCTCTGTCGACAACACCACACCCATAGTCGTACACCATCAGAGGTATCGTGTAATGTCGCCCCTTTTGAAGTTTGTGATGTTCTTTTGGGCCAACCTTATTTATGGAAACATCACGTTGTATATGAGTCTATGCCTCATAGTGTTATTATTACTTTGGATAGGAAATTGTACATGATACCCGAGGTAGTCCCACCTACTACCGTTTCTTTGATCTATGTCAAGCAATGCAGGAAGGTCATCTCTCAGACCGAAAATTTTGTCTTCTTTGTAATTCGTGCTCAAAGTGAACGGAAGGTTGCAGCCACATCCATGGCCTCTGCAACATGTCTCTCCATGCAACAGAAGCAAGTGGATAAGGTCATGGAAGAATACAAATACATCTTCTCCTCACCCGATGGGTTACCTCTGCACTGTCAGGTCAAGCAACCAATCGATCTGACCCCTGACGCACCATTACCCAATGGGCTAGTCTATCGTCACTCTCTATCAGAAAACGAGGAAATCAAGTGCTATATCCAAGATTTTCTTGAAAAGAGGCACATCCAACTAAGCTCATCACCTTGTGGAAGCCCAATCATGCTTGTGTAGAAGAAAGACGGGACCTGATGACTCTGCATTTATTACTGGGCTCTAAATAAAATCACAGTCAAGAACCAGTACCTAATTCCCTAAATTTATGATCTCCTTGACCAACTCAAGGGGGGGAAATACTTCAGTAAGATTGATCTGAAGTCTGGCTACCACCAGGTCCCAATAGAGTAGACTGATGTATGGAAGTTTGCCTTCAAGTCCAAAGAATGTCTTTTTGAATGGCTGGTCATGCCCTTTGCCTTGACGAATGCCCCAAAAAATTTCATGAGGATGATGGATGATATATTGCGGCCTTTCACCAATTATTTTGTGGTGGTGTATTTGGATGACATCCTCATCTTCAACAAGAGTTGGGTGGAACACTTGTAGCATATTCCGCAGGTTCTGCACACTCTACGGCAACACAAGCTATATGCAAATTTGGAAAAATGATCCTTCAGCATGAACATAGTCCAATACCTAGGAAACATTGTTGATGAGCATGGGGTGCATGTCGATCCAGCCAAGATCCATGTCATTCGTGACTAGCCAACCCCGACCACACTCACTAAGCTTCAAAGCTTCTTAGACCTTGCCAATTTATATCGCATGTTCATGTTAGGATTCTCCCACATTGTATGGGCCCTTAGCCAAGTGACCAGAGGTGGTGGCAAGGAAAATTTTGTGTGGGGCCAGTCACAACATAAAGTGTTTGATTATTTGAAGCAGTGCTTGTGCTCAACACTGATGCTCTCATTACCCGACCTACAACAACCTTTTGAGATTGAGATAGATGCTTTAGACTATGTTGTGGGCACAATTCTCCCTCGACACAAACATCTTGTGGCCTATCATAGTGAGACACTATCAGATATCGTCTGTAAGTACCCCACTTACAACAAATAAATGTACTCCATTGTACAAGCCTGTCGCTAGTGGAGGCATTACATTCTCAGGAATGAGACAATCATCCACATTGATCATAAGCCTCTGCAGTTCATGTAGACAAAATGAAAATTGCAGTATGACCGCCATCAGAAGTGGTCCACATGCTTTCAATAATTCCATCTCAACATCAAGTATAAGACAAGGAGCACCAACCACGTCGATGACTGCCTCAGTTGACCTCCAATTGCAACACTAACCATGGTGCTACACTCCTGTGGAAATGAGACCTCTGGATGGCCCCAAATCTATGAGAGAGATCATGACTTCGCCACTACCTACCATCTGTTGGGAACAAACACAATTGTCATTGATTTCCATCTTCAGGATGGGTTGTTGTGTCATCTGAGCCATCTTTGCGTCCCATCAAGCGAGCGAGTGAAGCTGATTTGGGAAGCTCACTACAGTCAGGTGGCAGGACACTTCGACGTAGAAAAGATAGTGGCAATACTGCAACAACATTTCTATTGGTCGAAACTTCGACAAGATGTCAACAAGTATATCAGGTCCTACACGGCCCGTGCCATTGCCGAACCGGCCATTAAGAAACAAGGAATGTACACCCCTTTTCCTACTCCTGACAGGCCATAGGAATCCATATCGATGGACTTCTTATCAGCCTTCCTTCACCCAAGCAGGGAAATGATTGTGTTTTTGTGGTTGTTGATCGATTTTCCAAGATGGTGATTATGGTTGCCTACAAGAAGAGCATCATAGTGGAGGCCATTGCCAAACTCTTCTTCGAACGAGTGTGGGTACATTTTGGAATACCACAAACCATCATCTTTGATCAGGACATTTGATTCCTCAACACATTCTATTCGAGCCTATGGCCACTACTGGAAACCAAGCTCACCAAATCCATTGCCTTCCACCCCCAAACAGATGGCCAAACCAAGGTCGTCAACATGATGATCGTGTATATCTTGTGCATGTACAATTCCAAGAATCCACGCACATGGGATGCGAGTCTTCCTTATGTTCAACACAGTTACAACATAGCCATACATAGCTCAATCGACCACAACCCCTTTCATGTTGAGTTGGGATTTCAACCATCCGGTCCCATGGTTTTTTCACTACCCCTTGCATCCACACAGGTCGAATTGTCCCATGCTCAAACTAAAGCCAACAAAGCCACCTGGTTCATTGAACAAATCCAATACATCCGCAAACAGGTTTAGGATATTTTTCATAAGTTTAATTCCAAGTACAAGTAGCACCATGATTAACACCGGGTGCCACAAGGGTTTCAGGTGGGATATAAAGTTTGGTTGCACTTGCAGAAAGAACGCCTTACAAGACCCCATCAAAATATTCATCAAATATACTATGGACCTTACACCATCACCAAGGTTATGGGTGACACTTCATTTGAGCTCAACATTCCCCCCTTCCTTGGCTTGCACCCACTTTTTAATGTGGACCTCCTTCGGCCATAATTTCCACCATTATTTGACACCTCGGAGATAGAAGAACAATTGACACCGACAAAGCTAAACCATGACTGCATGGAACATGCATCCATTGATGATATCATGGACACACAGGTCAAGGGCACTCGTCGACAAAAGCTTCAACTTTATCGTGTTGTCAAAGTGGGGAAACTCTTGCACCAAGGAAAGTGGCTCACCCGGGACCAAATTCAGCAGAAATTTCCTCATATGATGGGGGAAATCAATGCAAAGGAGACCATTTCTTCCTAAGAGGGGAGGATTGATCCAGATGGATATTGGTGTCCACCGACCTCTTCCAACTGGCTCACATACAATTTTCATCTTGGCAATTTTTTTTCTAGCTTTTCAGGCCCTAAACAACATTTTTTGGGCTCGCCACAGTCACATTGTGGACATAGTCAAAGTGTGACAGAAAAATGTGTATTCTTCGGATATACCTTTCCAACGGGATATCATGTGCCTAAAACGAAGATCGTATGCAAAAGTTCTGACCTCGGGAAGTTGATGTACCAACTTACCCCATCGGGGCCCACATGACTTTTGGCGCTTCATCTCCTAGGGTTAGGTTTTTGGATGTCTATGGTTTTCTGATTACTTCTTGATGCTAAAAAATCTTGGAGGCCTCATTGTAATGTGCTTAGGTGAATGTGTGTAGCTGCCCCATCTCTTCTCATAGATTAGCTACCACCATTCGAGCAAGATTGTTTCATTCCGCATTTTACTATTTCAACAGATTTCTTTATTGAATAGAAGTTAAGTTTCACTGTATATTTTTTTTAATGTTATAGATCTGTGTTTCATTTCGTTCCACTCATAAGTCCGGATCAAGCCTCCTCAGGTAATATCCTACTAAATCGTGCCAAGTGTCAATGAGTAGCAACTCTACCACCACAACGTCAACCCTAGGTGACGTCAAGACGTCTTTGTATAACATTTTGGCCCCAAGAGTAAGTCGTTGGGATAGTAAGAGGTTGGGTTATGTCTTCCATGGTGTCATCTTAGGCCTCCAAAATCAATCATCATCATCTGAAATGTGGGCCCTGGTATCCAACATGTGGGCTTCAAGCTCCAAGGAAGCCCAAGCTAGGCTTGTTCTTCCAAATATTTCCACCAACTAGGTCCTGCAAAGACAATGAATACGCTCTCTAAGGATCTCAAGTCAAATTCATCATGATGAGTAAATCAAATCAATATAACAACCATTTGAGCATGTACATCCAAACTACCTCATCAAAATAAACAAGTGCTCAAAGACCTTATGTAATTTTCCAAGTTTAGTTATGGGAGGGTTGACAAAGTGACCTAATGGGTGAATCGTACCTCAAGTTTAGGAGTGTTTTCCAAGGGGGGCCCTCTCTAAGACATGTGGACAAAGTTACATGGATGGGGGAAAGACTCTTGGGCATGGGGTTCGTGACATACAAGGGATTGTAGTATCTCATTTATGGGTGCCTTTGTGGAGGGTGTGATGCACCTTCGTTTTCAATGCAACCTTTTTCCAAGCCCATTTATTGCCTTTTGTCCTTTTAATATTTTTCCAAGTTGAAGCCAAGGTGGGGCTTCTACCTAAGCATTAAAAATAGTGCCCACCTTGACTCCACCTTGGTCACATTGTGCTTCCCCAAGTCGAAATCATCTGTGGGTCTTCTACCTAAGAACGAAAAATAGTGCCCACACATGCTCCTCCTTGGTTGGCATTTGTGTTAGTTATTTTTCACGGGTCCTATCAGTTTCTTATGAGAGACATTTCATTGTCCTCGAGATCCCTGGGCAAGCATCTAGAAGGTTCATGATTGGATTTTATCTTTTTCCAACTATAAGCCTCTAGGCCTTCATCCCCTTCTTCCCATGAAATGAGGGTCAATCCCTTCTTGGGCCAGTACACCCCAAAATCCCAAAAGGTAAGGAGATGAGGGGATGAAGTGTGGAAAGTGACAAGTATGGCCAGGAATGGCACGATGACTTGTCAAGAGGACATCCCAGTAGCAAACCTATCCCCAAGGGTGACCCACTTTCTAGGGCGCAATATCAACCACCAAAGTGAAATAGGGCAAAGAGCATAATGTCCAAGCATACGTTACATAATCAAAAGTAGTTTAAAATGATACAAACTCAAATGCCTCAAATATTGAAATGACACTCACCACAATACCTGAATTGTACCTCATGGAGAAAGACCCAATTTCTTCCAGAAGCCAGCTGATGTGGTGGATACCGTCACAATGATCCTATAACGGTGGTGGTGAAGAGGTTCTATGTCTATGCAAATGGACATTGCTGGTCAAGTTGTCTCTCGATACTCCATGTCTGCAACCTGAGGGTCTCGAGACATCATCTCCTTATTTATCCCTAAGAGTTGGGAATAAAAATGATCAAATTGAATAGTTTCCCTCCCAACCAGCTAGGAACAACCTTGTCAGCTTCCTATCTCCAGGAAATCCTTGCGCTTTACTGGCCCTCTATGCCAAAAATTCCTAACAACACAGTCCAATATCGTATATGCCCAAAATTTCCAAAGTCCAAAATTTTTTCCTCTCTAAATTTCTATCCCTGCTCTCTGAATGATCCTCCTCCCAAGAAGAATCTCCCTTCTTATCCTCCTCACCTTCTTCCACTGCCTCCCCTTCCTCGAGAGGCTCCCCTAACATCCACCTTATCCTCTCCCTTAACTTTATTTAATAATAATCAATATCACACCTACCTTTAGTACTTTTCAATAAATACACACCACTCATTTGTGTGTGTGTGTGTATACACACGTAACAAATAAATATTTCAATTGTTTAATTAAAATATTAAATCTACTAATTAAACCAGAATTAAATCTAACTAACTTAATTTAATCAACTTAGTTAATCACAAACATTAAGTCTAATCATTTCACTTAACCAATATTATTAATCTATTTCTTCACATAATTTATTCACTTAGTTAATCTCATTAACTCTAATTAATTCACTTAATTGATTCACTTAATTAACATCATTAAATTTACTCATTTCACCTAATTAATATCATTCACTAAATTAATAATTATAGTAGGGTTTATATATCTAGATCAGATAAGCAACATCATTAATTTATTACATTTATAAATACTAGTGTACACGTGCAAGGCATGTATGCTAAGTTGGTGCATACATAGCTCATGCGTGTACTAATGACAATGATTAACACATCTAATGTAATTCATGTATGCTTCCAATCCAATCAACAATGCAATCGACTTCATAATGAATAAATCAATCATTTACAATATTAGCATAATCCATCAATTACAATAGTTTAGCATAAATGCAACATCTTCCTAGATAATTATAATTCAGTTAAGCATTTGCTATTAAAGAACAGAGAGTAAGTCAGACACTTCTGCTATAAGATTAAAATCCCACACACTCTCAACTACTTCTAACACCATGCCTCCTTGACTTACTTCCATCTTCTCGACCCTATGCTTCCTTTGCTGGACTATTCTAGAGCATCAACTATATTGACCTAACTCCAGATAGAACCCATAAGTGGAATTATCAACTACCTTGACCAATATTCCCCATAAGGAAATTGCAGTCATCATCACATGTCTAGGGGAGCGTGACCTAACATTGTCCTCCCATAACTTCAGGTTTAGGAAGATACACGGTGGGAAATGCCTCCACCCTTCCTGATAGAACTAGGGTCAACACCCTATCATGGACCATATGGTGGCACTTTGTTTTGGGAACTTTGTCATTGAATATTTATTTTAGGCAGTTGCACTACCTGAAAAACCTGCACTTGCCCACATATCATAGTAATGTAGTAGAACAAATATAATTTAATGTACAAATGATTCATATGACATTGTTTCTCGGTTGATGTCACTTATTGTCATCCTTATTTGGCTATTACATAGCCCATTAAATATGCAGGTTATTTTATAACATGAACTCATGTATATCCATACACTTATTAACATGTAATTGCATTTAAACATATCATTAACTAGGTATCCATGTATCGATATCTTTTAATTCAAAATTGTAGGCTAGAAGTAGGTCGCATAACATCCATCATTAATCACATAACGATAAACATGTATTTACATACACATAGGTTCACATGTCCAAAATTCAAAGCGCCAAAGTTAATATTTTTCCACAAATAATAAGCAAATGAAAATACGATTAGTATCCAGATGGGGTGGTAGTGACGAGACAAGGGGAGGCTATTGCCATCCCTGAGACAGACGCAGGAAGATGCGTGGCCGTCAATGCGCTCTCCCACCCGGCGTGTCAATACATTCACTAAGCCAACAATGAAGATAGACTTATGTGAAGGAACGAGGCAGGTTTGGGATAATCTTCACACTTCACATCTGCAGTAATCAATAGTTATGGTGGACAGAGCTGGAGGTAAAAGCTATCAAGCCAAGGTGAGGATGGATCATTTCATTATGCAATGTTCAGGAAATGACTGGTACTTGATCTTGAAGCACATTATGAATTATAGTGGAGGGGTCTTTGCATTGGTTCATTTCAAGGTATGCAACAAGAGTAGAAGCACAAATCTCCATGGTGATCTGATTCTCATTCACAAAGGGCTTGCTCCAAATTTGGCTCTTCAGTTTCAACAACTAGTCATGCCTTTGTCTTATGGCTATGCATGGGGATACAGGCGGGGCTGCCATAACCCACCTGAACCGTTTTCCTCTAGCAATAGAAGCTCAGAGCCTCCCAGGCCGTGATTCATGCTCTCATCTCGGGAGGAAGCTAGGGAATTTTGTCAAGTAACCCCTCTCATGATTCAATAGAATTTGGAGTCAGTAAAGGCAACTACTAGATAGGAGAGAACCACCCTCCATGATTGGGAGGTGGATGCAAAAATAGGGGACTGAGTGCTTGACACATGAGCTTCACGAGTCAGAGACATGAAATATCTCAAAACAATAGATTTATATTGACACATAAAAAAATTCTTAGGTAAAATTATCCTTGACAGTGACGATGAGAGGGAAGTCATGTAGGAGTAAATTCAAGAGAATGAACTCCAGATTCAAGACCTTAGATCTCGTATCGATGCCTAGGACAACCCAGGGGAAAACTGGCTATGCGAAGTGTCTCATTTGAAGGGAAGCCCAGGGGACAACCAACTAGACGGTGCGTAGTATCAACATGTTTTGAAGTGTCCAAAGGGGGCAAGTTCCCCCCTCCCCCTAATTTGTCCTGAATGATATTTACTTTGTTTTTACTGGAAATATATTTTTTTAATCCAAAAAAAGACAATGTTAGAATTGATAGAGCTTGGGTTTCAGTTAATAGGTTTGCTAGTCTCCTTTTGTTAAAAAAACTTGGATCAAATAGTTTGGATTGACAATATTTAACATTGTTGTTGGTCTAGTTTCCCCAGTGGTAGGCCAGTGGTAGTGGGGTTTTTTTGTACATTTTCTCACTTAGTAATATAATATAGTTATCTTTGTTTACCGACAAAATAAATAAAATGAAAACACAATTAGGCCATAAGTAATTCTAACTACCTAAGTCAAAATGGGGAATTGTGGTAACAATAATTAGACACTAAATGATAGAACTAGACTCAATCAAATACAAGTAACTAACACCTATGTTACAAAATCCACGTATAGTATAGTAATATATAACTAACGCATCCAAATAGAAATTGAAGCAAAGCAAATAACACATGAGAAAGAAAATAAAATAGAGGAAACTATCTTGGCTTTCACAAATGCCCAATGGTTTTCTTACCAAGATTGTAGATCACATCATCCCATACATCATGTGAGTACTATATCGATTTTGAAATTTTAATTCGACAAATATAATAAGACACCATTCTTAAGCTTTAACACTCTTCTCGTAATACTTTTTTACTACTTCTGGAGTTGTGTAAACCGCTCATGATACATTGTACTTCTTCTTTTGACTTTTAAATTTTAATACACACCTTTCAGTCATTTTAGAATAATATTGCATTTCATTACAATATTAGTTATTGACAAAGGACATTATTCTTGATCATCAACAATCGTACAACAATCCAAAACTTGAGAATGTCTTTTGGTGGAAAGTTTGTAGTAATAGGAGGGTCTCTTCTACAATCTTAGGTTGTTGTCAAAGAATGCTACTTAAACAAAAATAGTCTATAATAACCAAGTTCAATCTCATTTTTGAAGAAAATATGAAACCATTAGTCATGTAGCCTTAGCCTATGTCTTGCATGTCCATTGAAAGATTCTATATTTTCTTTTAAATGGGAACCTATCTTTTTACAGATGGTAAATATGGAAAGAAGCTCAACCCACCTTTACACACTTAAGTGAAGGTTAGGGTATGTTGGTACTGTTGTGGCCACAACCACCCTCCCTTTCATTTTTCTTTTATAAGAAAAAGGAAAGGGAACCCCTACTAAATTTGAGCTCTCATGCCTAATCCACCACTATTACAATCCTACTAAATATTATATATCCACCTTGAGGGGGTTAGGGGTTTTTAGATATGTATTGATTGTTTATCTTTGAGGAGGTTTTTCATGACCAATATTATCTTTGATCTTGTACTTTCATATGTTCGTAATTACACCTTTGATTAATGATGCTTCTTTGATCCTTGTGTGATGAGATTGACAAGTTGTCTTTTGATCTTTTTGCATGAATGGGTTTTAATGGGTTTAAAGGTATTTATTGATCCTATTTGATTGTAGGGTTTTTGTTGGCCCTTGACCAAGTTTTGGGATAACTTGGGTCATTTTGACCTATTTTGGAACTGTGACAGCTAGTCAAAGAAGGACCGCCGAGCAAAGCGTCTCGGTCCACTTTTGGGCCCCATTAGGGTTTTTGGGCTAATGTAATGGGAAAGGGATGTCGACCAGTGGGTTTACCCACACTTAGGCCCACTTTTGTAATGTTTAAATAGATTCTTAGGCTAAATAGAAGAAAAGAGGAAGAAAATGCATCTATGGGATGTATGGCAGATGGCTTAGTGCTAATAGTTAGATCTGTGTGATCAGAAGTAGATTGTAAATGCTCTGTGCATGATCCTAAGAAGCTCGCAAGGCTAAGTGCAAGTTGTTGTAAGAGGATTTGTGCTGAAGTGTAAGGAACAAGGATCTAGCGAGCTGCACAGATCTTCTGTCCTTTGCAAAGAAGGGTTTTTGTGCTCTGTGTTGTAACTGACGATTGAAGATACTAATAAAGAAGAAGAGTTGGTGGACATAGCCCCAGGGTGGGGGTGAACCACGCAAATCTGTGTGTAATGCTCTGTGCTTTGATTCATTATGTTTATCTCTGCTTATGCTATGTGCTTTTGATATATTCACTTATGCTTTGTGCTTCTTAGATATATATGATTGTTAGATATGATGTATATGCGAGTGCTTAGTGTTGATYTGCAGGACCTAGTGTATTACTGTTGCTAAGTGTTGAGATACTGTATATCTAAGTGAATTTTGTGAGTCTCTGTGCTATATGMGAAGTAGAATAAGGGTTGGATATTAATGGTTGACTGATGTTAATTGCGCTGTAAGTAGTATAATSACAGATCTGTGTCCCAACTAAGGTTACAGACACCTGAGTCTTGCAACCACCCCTACCTCTACCTCGGGTGAGACTTCATCTGCTTTGCAGGTGTTGCCGAAAGGGTCGGTAGTTAGGGTTTTGTTGGTGCRCTCTTGAGTGTTGAACCCTGGGTCTGCCCCTCTGCGACAACAAATGGTTCAGTTGCCGGGACCTGAAACTGTGATTGCTGGGAACTGAAGTAAGGAAAAGAGAAGCTCTGTGCATAGATATACTGCTGAAGTGCGCAATATCGRGACTTGAAACTGTGATTGATGGGACTTGAGAAAGAAAAGCTTCGTACAAATATTCAATCTAGAAATCATGGAAGCTYTGTGTGTGGATCTGTACCCTAGTGCGCARTATTCCACTTGATCTRAAAAGMTTTGTACTAAAGAAAGAAGGAAGGATATATCTGAAGAAAAGAAGCCAGATCGAAACACTTTGTGCCCTAAGAAAATAAAAAGTGGGGATCCTGAAAGAAAGAGGTTAGATCTACAGAAAAGAGGTAAGATCTGTAAGTTTAGTGCTCTGACAAAGGTAAGAAAGTTCTAGATCTAAAATCTTTGTGCTCTGTAAAAGTAAGACTAGTAGAAATTTTTGTTTCTAAAAGCATGGATCTAGGTATTCTTGGTAGATTCTGTCCTAGCTTGAAAACTGGGGCATTGTTAGATGAAAGAAGGTTTGATATAAATAGATCTGATAAGAATAGTGATAGATATGTTATACCTATGCATAGAAAGAATGTTTTGACTAACAAATGGATGCAGGATCCTAGAAAGAATTTTTTGCAGGCTAACTACCATGATCCTAGTGCGCAGGACAGAAGAGGCTGGGGATCATTTAAAAGAAAGAGATGATTGACCCTATGCTACAGTTGCAGAAGACCGAGACATCTATCTAAGGAATTTCTTGGAGGAAAACCTAGTTGTCTTTGTTGCAAAGCTCTAGATCACGAAGTATTGGATTGCCCTAGAATGATTGCTAAGCTTGAAAAAATGACTTTGCATGAAGAAAACCTTAAAGCAGATCGAGAAAGAGCAGAACCCTAAAAAGAATCAGAGAAGATGTTACTATAGGTGAAAGACACCTTGAATGACCACCGACATGTTAGATTAGCAGAGATATTTAAAGAAAAAGAATGCATCAAGGTAAGAATAGGAGACTTCGACATTGACTGTGTTTTGGATGAGGAAACACAGGTGAATGTTATGACAGAAAAAACTTGAGAGACAAGAGTTAAAAGACTTCATGACTAGAAGGATCGCGTAGTTGATTGAAGAATAAGAGGACATATCGAAACCATATCACACTAGGAACCCGGACGTTGAAGTTATCAGAACGCTAGAGGACTCACAGAAGACTGAAGTTTCTATCTAAGATAAAGAAGAGATGTTATACCTGAACCCTAATAAAGAACCTCAGCAACGCGAAGTGACTATATCCAAGGAAAATAGGAATTAGAATGGGAAAAGAACTATTGAGATGAAGCTCACTGGAAAGAAGGCTAGAAAGTTAAATAAGAAGAGGGCGAAATTGCAGGAGATTCCAGATGTAACCTCGCAGAAAGAAACATCGCAGAATTTGAGCTTCGCCGAGATATCAAAACAACAACATGGGTCACTTCTCCATGGTGAAGAAATATAGTCGTTGGACCGATATACCCGTTCGAATTCTGCATCAAACAAACATAAAATAATTAAAGGATCACCACCAGACTGTTGGACAATGCCAGAACGGATAGAACAGAGTTAACAAAGGCCCCATACTCGTTGCAAGCCGACCATTGCTGAGATTACCTATTTATCTCATCGCGCCATGCCCGAAGAACACTTTTTCCAACTGAGAAATTGAAGCTTGTAGACTAGCAAGTGTCTACAATGATCATCATGCCCTTGTTATTCATTCTCGTGCAGTGCCCAAGATCATTGTGACCTCGATTATTTATTTTGTGCGCGTATGTTTGGCGAACTCACCGCAGTCGAAGAATTTGTCACATAATTCCTCCTTGATTTAATGACTGAGAGAGTCATGTCGGAAAGAGGAATGTCCACCGAAGTCCAAGCATCATCGACAAAAGGAGTAGCAGCTTCTCCATCCACTGCCCAAGCAGGATCGTCTCGACGGGTCGACGAGAAGCATACTAAACATAGAGATGATTTGGTGAATGCTAAACTAATTTCGAGTATTTTTCCTGCTTACCTACCCCCTTTGCGTGGTGAAATCAACAGTGACAGTGTGCCTTGAGAATTCAAGTATGCTATGTTTACTGTGTACTTGCTAAAAGGGGTGCACACATTTCGTGCCGATCAGGATAAGCTCGCAGCGTTGAAGTTTAGCGACTTCAACCTCGGCGACAGGAAATTCTACAGTATGCTCGCTCCACACAAGTATCTAACGAAGATGAAGGGAAATAACTCGAAGATCGTCCCGTAGTCTTGGACCCAGAACCTCGCGCAGTCAACGTTGGTGAATGTCATGAAGATCCCGCACTTTGGCAGACACCAGAAGGTGAATGCGTGCGTAAAGATACTTCTGTGTTGCTATCATGGAGGCTACTTATGGTTGAACTGTCGTGTCACGGTGGATCCCACCTTGATTAATTGGATCACAGGACTCAACATGCAAGGACCTGATCCACAAGAATTCTATTCTAGAAAGACCACCGACAGAGCACTAACAATGAAGATCAAAGAGACCTATGGCGATGTCGAGAAAGGCACGCGAGGCTATAAGGTAGCCTCTATTCAGAGTGGTGCAGTGCACCTTGCCTGTCAACTGATCACATGCAAGCTAGTTCGTAAGAACCGACCCACCCAAGTAACTGGATTTGTCGTTGAACTCGCAGGGAAGTGCGCCGAGGGTCTGTAGATGAATTGGGCGAAGTACTTGGTAAATCATCTTGAACTGGATTGCAAGGAAGCAAAATACCAAGGGTATGAGTTCCATTTTAGTTGTCTTCTCATACTAATCACCTTCATAGCATGGGAGATTCCGGAGGGTGCCACTTTCCTAGAGACCGAGCCATTTGAACCTTTGGCTACGAGGTTCAGTACCCTGTGGTACTCAACCGATATGAACAAGCAATGGCAGTCGAATGTCATCTTCCATGTATACTACAACCAACTGAAGACCACCATCCAAGCTACGCCTCGCATTACCCCAAATACACTCCACAGATTCAGACCCTTAATGAAGTTCAGTGCGGATCACCACTTCATGTATATAACAGCGTGAGCTGATGAACATAAGCAACAGTTGCAATCTTATTACAAGTTGAATGAAGAAGACCTCGAAGATATCACCAAGGATTGGTCAGTGGAACTTCTCATTCTAGCAAACCCCGCAGAGCTTTTCGATGTTGATAGCCCGGAGACTATACTGGACACACCGGGACCAAGCAAAAGGAAGAAGCCTAAGGAGGTTCACGAAGTAGATAGTGCATCTGTAAGGACTGCCTCTATCAAACCAGATGAAGGAAGTGATGGTGAAGTGATAGAAGGCACATAAATTGAACAATAGAAAGGTGAAGTACCACTACCTAGGGACGAAGAAGACTCGTCAAAGAAACAGAAAGTCTCACCTTTGAAAGAATCCTCCCAAAAGAAGCCTAGGACCCCTGTGACCAAGATGTGAACTGCCCTCACATTGGATGACTTTGATTTCATCATTGCAATAGTGAATGATGCTTCAAAGGAGATATTAAAGAAGCAGGAGGCGAAGCAGGAGCAGATGTATAACCGTATAGAGATCGAACTCCAAGGAGTTCAACAGACACTCCAGTTCAACTGCGCAGTACGCACTGCGCCTCTGATAGAAGGGATAGTAGAACCAGGAGACATACTAACCTGAATTCACCAGATTGCTGACATGGTTGAAGCTCACCTTCGACAAGCTCAAGAAGACATAGCTCGAACCACCCAAGCACTAACATAGGTACAGGGAGTACTTGTCGAGCAGCGTAGTGCTACCGAAAGAGAAAAAC
>ML848104.1:16745-27232 GCA_009831015.1 Picea engelmannii | reverse complement strand
GATTTGGGTTTCCACGTAAAACACTGGTGTACTGTGTATGTGTATGATTGTCCATTTGTTCATTGCTTATTTACTCTGTAGTTATTGGATAATAATGCTTCATTGATATAACACTTGGATTACACAATAAAAGGGATTAAATTTCTCTATTACTGATTCACCCCCCCTTTCAGTAATCCAACATCTTAATCCGTTTAATTACCTCTTTGAGTTCTATGTAAGTTACTGAGTCTTTAAGGGATTTTGGTCTGCCATACTAGTACTCCCTTCCTTGTTACCTCTCTTTGTTAAGGGATTCAATTTAGTTACCTCTCCTTTTTGAGAAGTTAAAGAGGTGTACGTGGCCTGCAGTGGGTCTACCTGCATACATATGCGCCCTACGTTTGGACAACCCGCGTACATACACAACTTGCTTAAGTGTCAGTTGTGTGGCTGTGTCACGAAACCTTTTTCTCAAGAATATGCAGTCATCTTCTTCTTTGATTGAAGTTTGAATTCTCAGGGGTATCTTGATTTAGTCCTGGTCTCTGTAGTTATAGTATTTGAGCCTAGGTTTGGCATCAGTTTCTTAATCTTTTAATGATTGCTTGTGTTTTTGTTGAAGGGTTTTTTTGATGAGTCTGTGAGTCTTTTTTGTTTTAGCCTTTGTGGTTCTTTCAATGACTCCTTGTGATCCGCACTAGACCTAAAGTCAGTTTATTGGGTCTTGTCTTGTCTTTACTTTTCCTTTTTACTTTCTTTAGAAGAAGAGAAAATAATTCATTCTCAAGTTTCTTATTTTGAAGCATATAAAGAAAAATATTTCAGTTTCTTGTTTGGTTAAGTAGTTAGGTTAGTTGTCTTTACTTTTCAGGAAGAATAGTTCTTTATTAATTTATTTACTGAATACTTAGGACGTTATGTAGCTTGTATTCGAGTGAAATTTAGTTTTGATTTTTATCTTTTAAAAGATCTTAGAAAGAAAAGTTAGTTAGAAAAGTTGGTTAAAGAGTTTTCAATTTGCAAATATTTATTTGTTGAATAATAAGTAATTTTGTTTCCAACATTTGTTCTTCTCTTTAGTCTCTTTACAAACACCATCAGTTTCATTTTCATTCCTTTGACTTAAGATAAACCACTTAAAATTAATTAGACTTTCATGTTTGTAGGGTCCATCAACTAGATTAGGCTAGAGCCTTGATTTAGTTTGGAGAGGAAAGTCTTCAAGGCTATAAAACAAACATAGGAGTTTGTGCTAGGGAGTGAAAATGTCCAGTAACGTGGAAATTATCTGGGACACCCCTCTAAAAAAGGGGTTAAACACTAGGTCACATGCGGAAAGGTAGTGGAGATAACCCCTCCAAAGCTGTACCAATCATAGCAGAGGAACGCATATGGAGGATTTATCTTGGGATTACATTGATCGCATTTTCCATGGATCTTTGTGGGTGTCAAATCCATTCGAGATCCTCAGTCATATTCCATAAAACCTTATTTCGATACCCTCGGTAGGTTTCAGGCTTGATACCCTACTCATTGCAATCCACCCGACTATTGACTGTACCCACCTGGTAGTTGTTCACGAGATGGCAACCTAGTTGCCTTTGATTTTAGGGACTTACACAAGTGACTGTGGGGGTATACCGCATTACCTAGGGTAGACATCACACCACACTTTATAGAGTATACCCGAAGGGTGCTTCTGTGTTCAAGTTTCACTTACACCGGTAAGTTGCGCTAGTGTTGGTTTTTGTAACTGTTCTTCCAACTAGTAATAGTGGTTTTCTTGCTGCATCTCATAGAAAATTTTTCTAGTGTGTGTTTTGGTCTTCAACGTTAGAAATCCTTAGTGTGTCATTGATCTTCTCACACAGTGGAAGATCAAGAGCTCTGTCGGTCGTGAAGGATTTTGGGCCTAACACCGGTTAACTTGGAGCCATCACCGCCACTGCAAAGGAGAATACTTGAGTAGGAAGGGTCATTTGAGGCGATTGGGCCACAAGAAACTATACCCAAGCCATATCTGAGAGGAGAACATCCGTTTCCGGAGGGACCAACTATTTTTGACCTTGGAGTGAAATCTCTCAGTCCATATAACTCTCCGATCACCAACTTGTCAACACCACTTCTGATACAGATTGCCCCTCCAAGGGTAACACATCACGAGCACCATATAATACTACAAGCAGTGATGGAAGCAAATGTTGCTACTTCATCAGGGAGTCCTCATGCTCCCTCTACAGCTGCCACAACTGGGGGCATTCTGCCTCCTAACTTCCCTTCGTAGGTCCAGGCCACTATGGTCTTGATCGCCTCTATCTCGGGCAGTGGTATGATTCCTTCCATGGTGGCGATCACTGCATCATTTACACAAACTGCGACGAACCCTCCATTTTCATATGGGATGCCCAACGACACGAACTCAATCCTTTCTTACTCGACCCTACAGACTTTGGGTCTAGGGGCAGGGAGCTCTAACGATCCTCTGCAAGGGTCCATGGGGGGAAATTCATCCCCCTATAATGCTTTCCCTTATGGTGGGGGTCATATAGCTCCGTTGCCCCCCTCGCTTGGCGGTGCTTTTCAGTAACTCGCCTAGCCAAACATGAATTACAACTCGTTCGGAGCAGGTAGCCAAGGACCTTCTTCTAGTAACACACCGGTGGGTTATTTTTCATTCTCTTTATTCGGTGCATTTGGTAACAATGCATTCTCATCAGTTTTCATCTCGGTCAGGGGAAACCTTGGTTTTGGATCACAAAATCCTATGCAGGTTACTATTCCTACACAGGGGGCACACACTTCTCAAGGACCTTGGAATCCGTGGCAAGGATCGGTTTCCTCATCAGGGATGCCGACTGAGGACAACCCCTTCCATGGTCAATGGAACCCCAGGAAAGGCTCAATACCTATTCTTGTTGGATAGGCATGGGGAAACCCTTTCTAGAACCTTTGGAACACAATGTTGGGAGCAATATCTTCTCAGCCTTCAACGTCCTATTACAGGAGTCAGCCGATGACGTCTCAACCAACACAACATCTGAATACTAGCTTAGGCCATGGTTTTTACCAAGTCCCGGGCCAAAAACCTAAATTTTCCTGGCAACCTGGTGCCAGCCAAATCCCAAGCTCTTATACTCTTGTACATACTCAGAAACCTAAGCTACCATTTCTAGAAACATTGCATTTTCCAGACTTGTCAAGATTATTGAATGACCCAATCTGTCATGATCCATGTTGGCCTGCTATGTCGACCAAGTTTCTCTCAGACATTTCAAATTTAGAAGGCAAGCCTAACGACGATCATGGAAATCATGTTACCAATTTTCACCTATGGTGCTCATCCAAATCTTTGAGGGACGACTCTGTCCAGTTGTGTCTGTTTCAATGCAATCTTATCAGGAGTGCCATGAAATGGTACATCGAGCTCGACCACTCAAGATACTCTACTTTTGGCAAAGCGATAATGGTTTTCTAAAACCATTTTCAATTCCCTGTGAGATACGATGTCGGAATAGAACTAATGGCCAACTTTGAGAAAACAAAGGCTGACCATATCTCTGATCACATCCGAGAATGGCAGCACCGGAAGAGTTTGATTGAAGTACTAGTTCCACCAACATTCCTGCTAGAATGGTTACTTAAATATTTGGTACCCCAACTATCCAAGGATGTAGCAATGTCGGGGGTATTTTCGGAGGAAGAAGCCATAATGAGAGCTCAACAGCTAGAGATGATTTACTCTCAGTCTGGTTTTCTTTACGGATTTTTGCTAGATGTTCCACAGTCTATTCTTGATAAGACCAGACACAAGTCTGGACCACATGCTAACGACATTTTTGGTTCAGCACAAGCAAATCCCACTGATTCATTGTCAAACCAATTAAAACAATTTTCGATACAATAGATAGTGTCCAACCCAACTTCTAGTTTGGTTTCTCCCCCTACTCAGACATCATATGTACACAACATGCAATCAACAAACCCAAAGACAAAACAATAGGCTGGAGGGAAGAAAAAAAAATGAAAGAAAGGTAAGGGGGATAAGAAACCCACCAATAATTTTGGCAAGGGAAACATAGAGAGAAAGAAGTCGAAGTATCCATGCAACCTCTGCATGGAATACCACCTGACTCACCTGTTCCATCGACTCGCAGAGGCCCAAAAGTTATTGGCGCAACAGTAATCTGCAGTGTTAACAAACCCATTTCCTCATGGGAAAAATTTAAATAAAGCCTCTACAAACATGGATGGGGGAATTCAGGGACCCCCTTTGTCATCTAGTAATAACTTGACCTCAAATATCTATATGTTGAAAGGTTAATCTCACATAGCTACTAGGGCACATGATTATAGAATGCCAAGTACTACCGAAAATGGTAAAGAAGCTTAAAACCTATCTATTCCTCTCCAGATCGAGCGAACGATGGGTGAAACAATGACTCTCATCCTAAAAGGGGCGTTCAAGAAGGCTTCATATAATCCAAATGCGAGGGTCTCCCATAACTACTATGTGGTGGAGGATTCGTCACAAACCCCTTGCGTGATGTCTGCTTTATAGGTCCTCCAGAATTGCCCTTCGAAGAGAAAGGCTCTGTTAGCCACCTTAGGATCCACTGAGACATGTAATCTAGGAACTATCACTCTTGATACAACCAACTTGAAGCCTCATCTCCCATACCACGTCGTATTTCAGATAGTAGTGGCTCACCCCATGAAAACTTCTACCCAAAATATTTCCCATACGGTGGTTGATGAGGGTGCATCAACATGCGTGATGTCATTGGTGTGTTGGAAGGCCATTGGCCAAACCTTTCTGTCTCCTTCACCTACTTTTATTATGGTTTTCAATGGTCATTATTTCATACCACATGGAATCATTCCTTCTTTCCCCGTGCAATTAGGAGGGAAGACTATGTGCATCGAAGTTGAAGTGGTCTATGTGCCTCTCGACTACAACCTCCTATTAGGAAGGAGTTGGACATATTCCATGCATGCAGTGGTTGCCACAGTTTTCAGGTCTTGTTGTTTCCACATGAGGGTTGAATCGTGACCATTGATCAATTATCCTTCTCCAGACCTGACTCTTCATCAGGGGCATCCATGGTCCCAATGATTAATAATCCACAGCCCAACGTCATCAACGTGGGGGTTGGTTTGTGACCACCTCTCATAAGTACTTTCGATTACCCGCATCTTTCTAGCGATGTCAAAATGATATCGGTTGTCCTCGACCAACCTAAGGCTGAAATATTTTCAGTGTCGTCATTCCACATGACTTACTTTAATGATCCATGGATTATTCCTTCCCCATCATCCATGATGGAAGGGATAGGGCACCATGGCATGTCCATGCCCTTGTCCATGAAAAAAGTTTCATACTCTATAGTCCAACAAGCTTCCACTAACCCCAATCTGACTCCCTCACAAGAGTTAGATCCAATTCTCGAGCATGCCTGGGCTCAAGGTTCACTTTCCACTACCGATTATTTAGACTTAGTATTTCCCTTTGACGAGGCGATTTTAGAGGCATTGAATGGTCCAGACAGACCCTAGGATTATCTCCATCACAGATCATATTTCCTCTCAGAGTTAGGAAGAATAGAGGTAGGAGAATTTGTGTTGACTATGACTGGAGATAGGTATTGTCTTATCAATCCTCTGGCTACGCAGACAGTTTATGCCAAGGGTAATATGGAAACCATCGCTAAAATGATACCCATCATTGTCTCCAAAACCCATGGCATCGTGGATAATGTCTTCATTGGAGAAAATTATTCCCCCGAGGAGATTTATATCTATATAGATTTATTTAAATAATTATGCGACGTTTTTGCCTAGTCTTACTAGGAAATGTCAGGCATTGATCCAAGAATTTTTGAACATGATATTACAACTTACCCTGATGCCAAGTTGGTCCAGCAGAAGCTTCATCCGATTAATCCTCGAAAAGAAATAGCTATTAAGGTTGAAGTAGAGAAACTACTCAAAGATGGTTTCATCTACCCCGTCCAATTGACTCAATGAGTGTCAAATCCTGTTCCAGTCAACAAAAAGTTGGGAACGATTCATGTATGTACAAAATTCTGTGATTTGAATAAGGCCTATACAAAGGATAATTTCCCCACCCCATTCATTGATCAGATCGTCGATATGTGTAGGTTGTGAGGTATTTTATTTCATGGATGGTTTCTTGGGATACAATCAGATACAGATTAAGCCCGAGGACCAACATAAAACATCTTTTATCTGTCCGTGGGGTACATTTTATTATCAAAAGATGCATTTTGGCCTAAATAATGTTGGAGCCACTTTTCAGTGGGCCATGTCTTTTTCTTTCCATGATCTAAAACACCTAGTCGAGGCTTATCTTGATGATTTAGCTTAACAATCTCGGAAGAGAGCTAATCATCCCACACACCTCTGACTTATCTTTGAGTGATTTCGTTACTATCGGATTCACTTGAATCCAAACAAATGCATTTTTTGTGTGACGTCGGGTCGTATTTTAGGTTTCATAGTGTTGACAACAGGGATCATGGTCGATCCTCTAAAGGTTGAGGCAATAGTTCAATTGCCTCCCCCATGCACAATCCCTCAGCTTCAGAGTTTACAGGGAAAAGCCAATTTTATTCGGCATTTTATCACAAACTATGGAGATATCGCTAAAGGGTTTATGCATTTACTGAAGAAGGGAGTTCCTTTTCATTGGGACAAAGCTGCTCAATGCTCTTTTGAAGCGTTGAAACACACCCTCACATCTACCCATCTACTTCGACCACCCAACTATAATAAATATTTATTATTGTACTTGGCCATGGCAGAGTCGACCATCGGTATGGTATTAGTTCAGAAGGATGATTTGCTTGAAGAACACGTCATTTATTACCTGATCTGAGGCCTGGTTGGGCCAGAAATCAACTACTCCCATGTTGAAAAACTTGCGTTGGCAGCAATACATGTTGTCCAACGGTTCCGTCACTATATCTTGTTTCGCAAGACCACCATCATTTCTGTTGTGAATCTATTCCAATACATGTTGACACGACGTGTAATCGATAGAAATATCAATTGATAGATTGTTATCCTCCAGGAATTTGACTTGGATTTTGTGTCTGTGAAATATAAAAATTCGTTGGTCTTTGCAGAACTTATATTAGAACTTTCGGTCGAGTCAGGTGATGTTACGCCCGAAGAATCACCGATTAAAGGAGATATTTTTTTGATTTCATCTTCAGACCCCTAGTATGGAGATATACAATTCCATATCTAGACTTTGAAGTGTCCCACCTCTGCTTCTCATGATGAGCGTCGACGAATACACCATCAGGCAAAAAATTATCTCATAATCGAAGACACTTTGTATCGTCGAGGTGTAGATTGCATCCTTCGTCGGTGCCTTACTCATGAAGAAGTGGAACTCGTGATTAACGACTACCACACTAGAGCATGTGGTGGTCATTTTTCTGGGTTGGAAACAACCCAAAAGATTTTATGAGATGGTTACTATTGGCCGACGTTAATCAAAGATTGCATTAATTTGGTCAAGAAGTGCCATCCGTGTTAGATCTTCTCATGAAATAAGAGGGCACATATTGCTCCTATGTTTCCCTTCATCACAGTTGGCCCCTTCTCCAAGTGGGGGATTGATTATACTACATGCCACCCCCCTTCAGCCAGGCGGCACCACTATATCATCGTAGCAGTAGACTACTTCACCAAGTGGGTTGAAGCTATGTTGACGTTCAAATATGATGGAGAGATATCATCTCTCTTCTTGTTTAATCAGATAATAGCAAGGTTCGACATCCTGAAGGATATTGTCACTGACCATGGAAGTCACTTTCAGAATAAAATGATGTCTGAGTTAACGTCAAAGATATGGTTGAGACAAGAACACTCACCACCTTATTACCCACAAGTGAATGGTTAGGTGGAAGCTGTGAATAAGTCACTCAAGACCATTCTACAACGAACTATCAATTCGGCCAAGTCAAATCGACATTTGATGTTGTACTCGACATTATGGGCCTATCGAATGTTTGTAAAGACTACCACTTGTTTCTCCCCTTTTCAACTTGTTTACGGGTTGGAAGCAGTCTTTCCTATATAATGCCAGATCCCATCTCTTAAGTTGTGAGTATAGTTATTTCCAGACACTTCACCGCTTGAGGAACACTTATTATATCTCAAGCATCTCGATGAGCAATGATGCGACACAACCTTGGCTAATGAGGCTCATAAGAAGAAAGTCAAGTGTCAATATGATCGGTCCGTTCATCCTCGAATTTTCTCCAAAGGAAACCTTGTCCTCATCTATGAACAAGATAAGGATCCCCTAGGGGTAGGCAAGTTCAAACCCATGTGGTTCAAACCATTCATCGTGAAGGAAGTATTAAAGAAGGGTGCTTATCATTTGGTTGAATTCGAAGGGAAAGCTTTAGTGGAGCCTAGAAATGGGCTCTACCTCAAGAAGTATTACGTAGGTGGGTTTCCTTGGGTGACTTCTTGTATATATGTATATTTCTTATACATTTTATTTTTTGTCTTTTTGTTTTATGGACGTGTCATTTTTTATGTCAACTTTTTCAATGTGGCATATGTCAAGTGAATCAGAAGTGTTCGTTGGATTTGCGAACGGTGCTAGCTGGCACACTTGGAGGCTTGCTTCTGCATCTTGGGTGATCTTCACACCTCAAGGCAATTTGTTATCTTTTGGAGGTATATGTTTAGGTGACGCCACAAACAATGTCACCGAATACAGTGTAGTAATAGAGTTACTTTGTGATGCCTTGTCGCATGGTATCTCTTACCTCCGGGTTTACCTGGATACACAATTGGTTGTGTCCCAGTTAAATGGGGTTTACCGCGTTTATGATCCTCCTCTAGATAGACGATTCCTTAGGGTATGTCTCTTAAAACGTTGTTTTGATTACATTACATATATCCATGTTCCTAGGAGATTGAATCAAATGACAATTACTCTATCTAATAAAGTATTAGATTTGCATATTGCACACACGTAAGAAAAATCACACACATACACAAGTAAATACATTTGTAAATAAATGTAACCCATAAGACAAAAAGATGCATTAGCGTACATAGGTGGGTGCAAGCGCCTCAAAAAAATAACGAGTCTGGTATATAACGCATGGCTTATGACCTCAAAAATATACAAAGAGTACCCTCGACACGAAAATGGTCCACCCTAAGCTAAGCACGAGGCCTATTGTCCCTGCCATAGTGGACTACAAATTTTTCCAAATGCTGAAATAACTGGACTCAGGTCTGTGGCACCCCAACAACATGAGGTTTCATAGATGGTGGGAGATCCTCGATCTCGGTCATGGGCACAATACGGGTGAGTGCGGTTAGGTTCCTCTCCACTCGTCTCAAAAATCTCTCAACCTCTCCGGCTGGAGGTACCCCCATTGTTGCTTCTAATCCGACGACCACTGCTGGTAATGCCTCTGGTCATGGGTGACGCCTGCTCCACACAAAATCAGTTAGATGCACTGGTCCAACATCTGTACATAACAGATACAAAGTTGTCAAGTACTTTGGTATACATAAAAATGGTATATATAAAAAGAAACTAAAAAATTAAAAAATTTTAAAAGAAAACGTACCTAACTCTCCTCGCTTTTCTCCAGGAGGTACGGGCATGTCAAGATCCTTGGAGAAGTTGATCCTGACATAGGGGTAGTTCGTTATAGCCAGAATTTGTCGAGACCACCAGTCAAAAAAGGTATCATTGAAGGCCTCAATGTTGCTCCCTCCCCCCTGTCATGGAAGTAATGTTGTCCATCTGCACACTACTAGGAAGGAGGCCACGTGCCTCCGTACTGTCTCTCATGGACTAAGACTAGGTACACTCTCGAAGAAGAAAGAGCACAAAATAGTCTTGAACCCGAAGTTCTTATTGTTTCACCCACGACACTCTGTGAGTTGTCTCTTCATGCACTTTAGCATGGTTGTGCTCCAATCAAACACTCTTGCATTTAAACATTGTACTGTGAAATGCATATGCACCCGGGAGGCCTGATGTAAAGCCATGGATCCAGTGATCCACCCAACAAGTAAAACTATCACTTTTAGTGATAGGTTGGTGATTATGTGGATTGGTACCTCGGAACCCACTTTATCTGTTCTGGCCTTGCAGTGTTGTTAGATCAACTCGACAATTTTCTGAGGCCCAGAGGAAAAAGCACGAAGGTTGACTAGTTCCCCTCTCCACGAGAGGCTAGTCAGAAAATAGATATCTTCAGTCATTGGAGTCAACGACTGTCCCTCTAGCATAAATGCCTCTGCGTCTGGGTACCGGTAATCCACTAAGGTGTTCAACAACCTGGGTTGTTGTTGGGTATGTGTTATATTTTCGGGCTGACATATTTTCTCCGGGCCGACATATTTCCGGAACGACATATTTCCAGGACGACATATTACCGGGACGACATATTTTCGGGACCACATGATATTAGGTGGTTTTTCGACACATGGTTTTT
>ML848104.1:0-13003 GCA_009831015.1 Picea engelmannii | reverse complement strand
TCTTGGTGTAGAGGATCCATGGGCATTGTTGCCCTGGATTGTTGACTATGTAACCCTGTAACCCCCTGTGTGCAAAGAAAATAACAAGTGGGAGAATGTTGGGTATGTGTTATATTCTTTGCATGAGTAGTAGTGTCTGAGCGCCTGTGCCAGGCACGCAGGGGGGTTAGAGGGGGGGTGCAGGGGTTCGGGGGCAGCGCCCCCAAATTTTTTTTTTCGGGCCGACATATTTTCACCGGGCCGACATATTTCCGGGATGACATATTATCGGGACGACATATTTCCAGGACCACATGATATTAGGTGGTTTTTCGGCACAAGGTTTTTGCCGATGGTTTTCTATTTTCGGTTAAGGAATTAGGGTTTTGGACTAATCCAGGTCATTGGGTTAGGGTTTTGGATGCTGTTGGCTCTTATATGTATATTGTATTGTAAACAATGTAACACAATGTGTATGAATATAATATATGTTGTTTTTCCCAGTTTGGGTTTCCAGGTGAAAAATCTCTATGTAATGTTTGTATTTGCCATTATATCTTTTCTGTTCTTTTCTGAATATCAGTTTGCAGTAGATATTGTACAAGGTTAGAATTTACAGTTGTGCCCTCATGAGTGGACACCAGAGGAATTTCCACAACCCGCATTGTTTTAATGTGGCGACAACAGCAGGATCTTCCTAGACCAACGTATCAATGTGCTCATGCTCCCTCTCTCTCCAATGGACATACATTCTACAAAATGTCAAGTTCAAAGAGGAGTCAAATAATGCATTTTCAATTTTTTTCATATGTTAGAGGGTGTACATGGGTTGTATTGGGCACAGTCGCATATGTACGTGGGCAGATTATTCTCTTCCCATGTGCATACATGGGTTGTGCTTAGAAATCCCACGTACATGAAGGGACGACCTTTTTAAAAGGTGTGCACCCCCCAAAAAACAACAATAAATGCAAAAAGAAATAATGGAAATGAAGGAGGAGCTAGCTTGTACTTACTTGGTCCAAGCGGAAGTTTGTTTCGTCCACTGAAGCTCCAATAATCAACTTCTTTCACAAAGGAGTGTTTTTGGATTTTTGGTCAATTCTCAATTTAAAATGGTGATAATGAGCTGCTAGCTTCTATTTATAGACTATTTTGGCCCTTTTTGTCAATTTTTGACCCCCGTTGTCAGTTTTGTTGGCTTGAAAATCATGTAACATGGTTCTTGAGTTTCTCATTGGATACTACGATACACTTTACTTATGGTTCGATGAACTTTTTAGGAGTTGGGGCACTTTTAAGGTACGTTGGTGAAAAGTTGTTTTTCCAACTTTGTGTATTTAAGTTAGGATTCCACCTCCACTTATTGAAACTCATTGTATTTTTAGCTTTACCATAGGATCGGCCCCACTGAATTGTGACACAGAACCGTCATTGATACTCTAGAAGTGTACTAATTTAGTGGTAGAGCCTACCCTCACATGGATACCCTAGGTAGATCCTGGTTGCATTTTGGTGTCCATGTCGTCACTAATGATTATAGGCTCGGGAGTCCTTTTAGTCTTGTCTTGATTACGAGTTTGAGCCTTCACATGTCTGATATATTATCACTCTTGGCCTCACCCTCGGGACTCCCAAAAAACAAACGGATCTTCCTTTAAGCCCTTTTCATACCCTCTAAACATGAAAAGAATGTTGAGCGATCTTGTTGCCCTTCATGCTCGCCAAACACAAATTTGAAGGCATGTCTTTTCGACAATATTTTACCCCTTTTTCGGTCTGGATGGTCAATTGTAGGAACAAAGGTATACTCTAGGAACTTCAGTTCACTAGAAGAGTATTCTCAGGTATACTTTTAACCCTTTTTTGGGCCTAAGGGACAAAATTTACTAAAAAGGAACCCCCACGGAGTCCATAGTTAATCTCTTTTCAAACTCCCTAAAATTGAAAAGATCACCGAGTGAGATTGTTTCTTCACACTCGTTAAACTACCCCAAAAGAAAATCCATTATGGAGTCCATAGTTAAGCTCTTTTCAGACTCCTTAAAATTGAAAAGATCATCGAGTGACCTTGTTCTTTCACACTCATTAATTGGTTTAGAAAAACATCTACTGGCATGAGTTTACCCCTTTTTCTAGACTGTAAATTAAGGAGGAAAAAGGTACACCTCAGAAGATTCATCTTGCCAGGAGAGTTCTCCTTAGTAAATTTCACCTTTTTTGGGATAAGGAGACTAAATCTAGAAAAAGGCAGCAAGTCCATAGTTAAGCTCTTTTTAGACTCCTTAAAATTGAAAAGATTGTCGAGTGATATTGTCTTTATCACACTCGTTAAAATGGTTTTGAACAGATGTATTTTTGGTGCTATGTTATCCCTTTTTTGAGCCGACTAGACTATCTTCGAAAAATGTACCCCAATGGAGTCTTCTTTTGCGCTTTTTCAGACTCTCTAAAAATGAAAAACCACCAAGCTTAGCTTCTCTGGACTCATTTAAAATTACAATGAAGGACATTATCATTGTGTTGTATTAATCACATTTTCATTTTTGCATATTTGGCCTAATGCCGGCTCCATGTTGCTCTCAAATGAACCTTTGAAGCATGCCTTATATGCAATCCTTGTAGCACTTTACCTTTGCGTCTTGACATCTTGACCCATGGAGGAATTTTCCCAAGTATCCTTTCCATGCACATGCCTCCTTGCTCTGATCATTAGTGTATTCCTTACACTTGGAACTAGTATGCTTGCAATAATCATTCCTCCTTTGTAACGTAGCATTCTTTTATTCTTTTTCAAGATTTCAAAATATTGAAAAAGACAAAAAAAATCAAATATACCCCAAAAAGAGGATGGGAAAAGTATTTTCTTTTTATGGTAGCACAATGAGTCGCCCTTGGACAAAGCACATCCTTTCGTTTGCTTGTTGAGATTTGGGATTTAATATGACCTTAGGAATTTGTTCTCATAACATAGAGTTGCGTCCTCCTCCATTTGGTTATTCTTCCAAACATATGGAGAGTTTGCATTGCATCCTACATCGTGAACTTATGTCAATTTCATGTTGCCTGAGTCTGATCATCAGTCATGCTATTGTCCAAGGGAATTTTTATGCAACTTGAGTCGGTCTTTCTGTAGTTTGTCTCTTGACCTCATGCCCGACCATCCCTAAAGTCCAATCAAGTGCTTGTTCAAAATCAATGAAGTTGTTTTCCTGATCACTGAGATCCTCTTGTTTGTTCCCCGACGAGCTGTCGAAGACCTTTGGGTAGTGAATTTGTACACTCACATTACACTCCTACCCGAGTTTTGAAGATCTTGAAGTTGTTTCTCGAGCTCTGAAGACCTCATCTCCAACCATCAGGCATCGTTGGCTTCTTGAAGATGGATACTATACATGTATATCTTTGATTTTGAGATGTATATACACTGTGTTGAACTATAGTAGGCCCATTTCAATTTATATTTTAATTTCCTGGTAGGAAGTGTTGAACTCCTTGTCAACAATGCGATTGAAGAGCCCATTCCTATCATTTCTCAGTAAAACAATGCCTCTAGAAACCAGGTAGAAGGTAATTTTTCCATGGATATGAACGAAAACCAACTTGAAATGAAGAATGTAGAAGGTAGGATTGGTGCAACTTGAAGAAGAGGACTTGGAGTCCATAGTAGCCCAATTAAAAAGGGTTAGCATCAAAGGTAAAGTCGAGCCAAAATTGAAAGAATGAAGGAATCACGGTGTTACCAAAATAGGTTTCCAACCTTTGTCAAGGATGGAGTTGAGAGAATAAATAATATTGTCAGGGAGAAGAGGGCAAATACATTTGTTGAGACTATGGATGATATGCTACTAAACTAGATTCTAGACACATGATTCTCTAGAATTAGAGACACCAAATACATTAGGATGGTTGAACTATATTGGCATGAAAAATCCTTTATTTCTCAGGTAGTGGAAGAGTGGGGGACTCAACAACAAGTGCTCCTGGATAAGTTGGACTTTATGAACTGAAAATACAAACCCTGGTGAAACTAGTCTAGGGGATAGAGGTGGTGGTTGAGGAGAAATAACTATATGAGTAGACAAAAGAAACAAAGGATTAGGAAACCACTTAACCAAGATACACCTATGTAGGCTCAAAATCAAAGGCAGATATTAATAAATCCAATGCTGAGTCTAAGTATCTTTGTCTTGCACTCTCAATTTATCTCTAAATGGGAATTTCCTTTTCCCAACATCATAGAGTAGTCTATTGTTATCGTGTTCATAGGTATTATGGTCAGCTCTTGTTATTTATTTATTGTTATATTAGTACCTATTTATATTATGGTTATCTCATGTTATTACTCTAATGTAATATAGGACTTGTTAATTTAAACAATCATATAGACATTTTTTATTATCTTAAACTAAAATCTCTGGAGTTTGAACTCTAATACATAATATATGTAATATTTTTTTGTATATTATTAATGAATCAATAACTAAATAAAAACAATAATAACAATAATAAATTGAAAAAACTAAAAATAATTTTGTAATATATTCTTTCTACTAAAAAGAGAGAATACTTCATATATTTAATTTTGAATTTTGAGAAATCTCGAAAATTGTCGTTTCCCTAAAAATCCCATTTTAAATAGATCATTTTTCCATTAGCTCCTAAGGAAATTATTACACATTAATTCATTGGATATAATATAGGTAAGTTGTTTTCTTTTGTTTTATCTAGAATATTGAAACCTAAATGTTGTTGTCCAAGAGGGATGTGAAAGTAGGAGCAATCATAGGTGATGTGATGGGTTCTCTGATGCTAATCAAATTTCATCTAGTTGCATTCATTTTGTTATTCTTAGTTAATGGTTTGGTGCATATAATATACCTAGTATCCTTGATATCCCTCTCCATCGTATTTGTAAAAGTTGAATATTTAACCTTGTTCTTTGAAGAGGGGTTAAATATTGAAAAGTGAAATGTGAAAAAGTTGAAATAGTTTGTCGACTTCTTAATGAAAATATAATTATTATGTATATATGAAAAAAATAAATATCTCAAGAAGATTCACCTGTAAAGATTGAACCGTAAATTTATCAAGGGGATTCTTCCATTCCCTTTTTCATTATATTTTTTCGATGGGGCATCTCAGAGTAATAAGAAATGTTGTGGGGCAGTGGGAGTTATAAAAACATTTGATTCAATTGTTTATATATGGCATCTTAATGGTGGTGAGGGAACCAATATAAAGGCATAGCTCTTAGGTATTTGGGAAACCCTTGCCTTAGATACTCATATATCTCTCCCAAATATCCAAGAATTTGGTGATTCCATAGTGATTATAGTTTGGCTAAATGGAAAAGGTCAACTGAAGGATTGTACTATAGAATGTTGGAAAATTAGAGCTAAAAATCTCATAAAGAATTTTTAGGCTATCAGTTTTCACCACATATAAAAATATTTTAACAAAGAGGTAGATCAACTATAAAAAATAGCTCTTCTTGAACCTAAAGGAAATATATCTTTTTATCTTTGGGAACCTAGAGGAGAAGGCCCCATGGAACATTTGTCCATGTTTTGATGATACTATTTTTTCTGATCTAGATAGTTTTTATTTTATGTTCTTGAGTTCTAGAAGGATTAGACAATACTACTATTGGTTGTGATCTTGTTTTGTGTTATTTTGATGATGACATATCAATGATAAGGCTGAATGTAATCAAAGACTATATGATTGTTCTTTGATCCAAGCTTATTATTAGTCCTTTCTTGACTGGGCTTTTGGACTTGAATGATATTATGTAAAAAAAATTATATCTGAATATAATTTTGAGCTAATTTTCATTTGGAAAAAATGTTCACATTGATAGATGTATATCTATGAGCACATGAGTGTACATTTTAAAAAGGGAGGAGTTGTAATTTGTTTTGGACACTGGGATTTATTGAAGTTTTTTAAATTTTTGAAATGGAGGTTATTTCTTTTTTTCACTCATGTTTATTGACAGGGTTGTGAAAATTAAAAGAATAAGAGGCTAAATCATGCTTACTTAAATAATTGGCACATGTTCAACAAGTTGATTTGGTTTAAGTGGATCTTAATAGGATATTTGATCTTTTTTTTTTAATAACAAAACCTGATAATGTGTTAATATAACTGCCAAGTTCTACATTACTAATGTTTATACATGGATAATACCAAACAAAGATCCCAACTCAAATTTTTTACTAAGGAGAAAATTAAGAAGTGAAATATTGAGTGGGTCCATAAACAATATCCCAATTCCCAACTCAATTCTCCAAACTCTTATTACCAAGTTTAAACCACAGGGTATTCATGAGGTTGACTTGATATTGATTTCATGTATGCATATTTAATTTAATTGTAGCCTTATAATTTATACTACATAATATTGAAGTTGCATTGATACATTTTTTTAAATCTACACTATTAAGATGATTGGGTGGAGAATTTTTCATTTATGAGATGTAAATGAAAATGTTAATCACAAAAAAAGTCACACCACTAGTCAATATCGATGCATAAGTTTCACAGAGAGTTGTTGACTTGAAATATTGTCTTACGGTCTTTAAGTCAATCTCACGAGGATAAATCCACCTGTGTTTTAAAGAGGTGGTACTCCTCTATTTCATATAGCATGCAAGAAAATAAAAATGCCCAATAAAGGACCAGAATTTTTCTTGAAATAAATATTCACATTCAAAGAGTACCTGAGAAGGATCGGGTATCTTAGAGGAAACAAATATTCACAATATGCTACAATATTTGTAAACCAAATATTATGCATTAACATATGACAACATTTCCATCACAACATTCATCAAAGTAAAACACAATATTTAGCAAAGGAAAGGAAAGTATGGACCACATATAGCAGAGAACTCTAAATCATTCCATTGAATTCAATAAATATTTTGATAGACACATATTTGAAATCTCATGCTTAAAATTAAAGAATTGAGAAATCAATAATGTTATGTCCCGAACTAGTTCTCTGGGAACCTCAAAAATAATAGATGTCTTAATAAAATGAGAAGTAATGTTTGGAGTTACAAAATAAAATAAACTATGTTTTTCCTTCAAAGAGGATTGGGATGGGGCTCCTGCAAACCATAAAATGAAAGAGAGACATGGAAGACAAAATAAAACAGTGAAGGGTCAGCCTTAGTATTCAACGGTTGTTGGGAATGGAAAAATGAAAATGACAATTGACTAAAGAAGAAAAAATGGCATAGGAAAGAACAAGGTTACTACTAGACTTACTGTGATGGAAATTTTGAACCCTTCATTTGATTACTGAGGAATCCTTTGTAGATGGTTGTTGTTGTGCTAGAGGTTTCATAACTATTGTAACTGATTCATGTGGATATGTCTCCATTATCTTAACTAATGCTTTTGTTAGCCATTATTCAATATACTCCGTCATTGGAGAAACTATTATTTCATGCTTGGTTTTTATATCAAATAACTCATTCTCTAGTTTCCTTAAATCAATACTTAATTGGTGCAATGTGTCCTCAATATCATCATTCCTATTTCTATATCAGACAAGCCACATTTCCACTTATGCTTTGGAGAATTCAACTGAGTCACTAAATTCATTTTCCCGTGCAACTTTTAATTCTTCTAGTTGCTCTAATATTTTCTCCTTAGACATATGTATGGTATCCATTAATAAATAAGGGCCATCTAATTATTTTGTAAGATTGACAAGTTTTAGAAATATGTCACCCCTCTCAATTTTAATTGCATCCAACTCAGAAAACAATTCTCTTACACATTTAATCCTTTTCATCCAACAAGTGTTACTCTGTTTCATTCAAATACTGGAGGGAAGGTTGTGTTCTCATATATGGGTGTCGCTTAGGCTTGAAACTTTTTGTGCGAACGTTCCCACTTCTTCTTTATAGGAAAACCTTCATCATTTTCTAGGTCCTTTTGGAGATATTGCCTAATGTGAATAATCCTTGTTGATATATTGGTTGAACTCTGTGATAATTCCCAGACTTCAAGTATTAGGTATATTCTCTTCTAGATACCACCTCCAACATTTTTTCTTACTGCCAACAATAGACATGATGAACCCCTCAATTTTGAACTTCTTTTCGAGACATCTTCAAGGGTAAGTGTTGGTTGAATTGCAATTATAGGTTCGGGAAATAATGGTTTTGAATTAGAGATTTCTCTAATTCCTTTAAAAATATTTTTTCTTTCTCAATATCAAAAATAGATTCATTTAGTGTTTCCCTGGTTGCTTCATGAAAATGCACAATTTTCGAGGGTGGAACCCCTTGAAAATCAATTTATGATTTCCATTTCTCAAAAACTTTCTCGTTTTTCATATTAACTTATTATTTTAACAATTTCTTAGAATTATTTTGGTAGGCCACGTGGTGAAGTGTAACAAACTCTTCTTCAAAGATTTTTGGCTCTTGGGAAGGCAGAGCTTCAACAATTTCCCTAATTTCCTTCAATATTTTCTTTGATCAACTCGGTTCTTCTATCACTTCATCTGCTTCCATGGCTCAGGGATTTTCCTCAATTTCAGGTACATCCATTCCCTTTTTTTATTTTCTCTCTTTTTTTTAATGGAATTTGTTGGAAGCAGACCAAAGCAAAAAAGCAAGGCGATTTTGGGAAAGAAAGCATGCACGAGGAAAGCGACAACTGGAAGGAAGAACAACATGCGTGCATGCAGGGAAGACCTAACGACGATATGGTTAGGGTTTTGGGAATATATTATAACAGTTGAAGAGCCAGAAAAAATATAAATATCGATACTTAGGTATCATAGGGGGTTCAATGGGGAGTATTATCGAGTTTAGCTAGTTATTTATGAGTTGATGCGATATGTAATATTTTGTTGCATGACCTATTTTTGTAAGTTGTTGATTTGAAGAGGACAAAGGAGGGAATATATTGAGGGTTGGATCGCAAGCTACATAGCCTGGTGTGATCTAGTTTGCCTCATATAGATCTTACCCAATAGAGTAGAGTTGTAATGTGCACGACACTGTAGATGAAGAAATACTATAATAAAAGAGTTGCGAGCCAGATCTTTGTGGATGTAGCCCAGGAGGGGGTGAACCACGGTAACATCTATGTTATGTGATGAATGCATGCATATCTTTATCATCTTTCAGTGGTTATTTCTATGGTAATGAATGAGTTTCTATATTTCCTTCTTATTCGCAAATGACAGTATATTGGATTTCCAAGTTATAATAGTGGTTTAATATACAGTTCTCATATCTCACACTCAAGCCTAGGTTGTAAACACCTGAGTATTACAGCCACCCATTAAAATTATCTCGGGTTGCCTTCTCGTTTACTAGGAGGGTCGATAGTCTTAGAGGCTTTGTTGGAAACCCAAACAGACATGAACACTGGTTCCCTTAGTACAAACTCAGACAAAATAGAAGAGTAACCAACAAATGGTTTCATTTTCATTGGTAGGAACAGGACATGATTGACTAGATGAGATAGGTTAAGCAAGACCGGAGAAAAGAAGAGTAAAGAAAAAGAAAACAATGGGCTACTAGAAGGGGATGTTGAGATCGTGGAATCCCACAAAAGAAGAAATTGAAACTTGGCTAAGAACCAAAGAGATGAAGTTTTCACAGAAGGATAACCTAAACCCTAGAATAATGCCTCGTAAATATCTTTTGAAATACGTGTTTATTGATTTATGCTAAGTCTTTTTCTATTATTTCCCACACTTATTGCATAAGTGGATACTAAGGTTGAAGGATAACCATGCAATGAACCAGATTTGACAGCTAGATTGGACCTTAGTACAGATTGAGCAGTTATAGCAGGTGAACAACAAATTCACCTGCGTAGTAGACTTTTGGCATGACAATATTGAGGCAGGATTTATAAAAAACTTTGCAGTAGATAGAGAGAATTTGTATAGCACAGTGGAGCAAGAGTTTCTACATGGACCTCGATGAAGGTACATTCGATCGTTATATACTTCTATTAAGATACTGCTATATAAAAAAGGTGTACTGACAATGGAGTTAGACAACTAAACTTTTCTGTGTGCATGGGGGAAGGGGGGAAGCACTGACATAGAGAGGAGAAATGGAAGGAGGAAAGGAGGAGGATCCCTTGGACCCAATCATGATGGATGAATACCAGATCAAGAGGATCATGGCGACAACTGGAAAGATGCATAGTGGAGTACCCTACCAATACAAGGTGAATACCAAGAAGAGATTCATAGCCGTGAGGAAAGGCTTGTCGAGTGATGAGGAAGAGGTAGAGGATCTTCGGGCTATGGAGCAGATTGAGGAAATCCTACACACAACATATGAGAGGAAGACGAGAGGTCCAACAACAAGAAGAGAAGGAAAAACTCCTATCCATATCAATGTTAGTGTGGAACCCATAAACCCATGTGTGACTAATACACCAAAGAGAAAACCATCGTTTAGACAACCGAAGTTCAGAAGAAGTCAGACAATAGGAAGTACATCTACATAAGGAACAACAATTGGAGGAGCCAGTTCAAGCAACACTAGTCAGGTATCTACACTGTGCGAAGGTAGTAGTTCGACATTCAGAATGGCAGGACACTATCCCACCATTAGGTTGCCATAATTTCAAGGAGAAGCAACAAAAGACCTTGAGAAATACTTGTTCATTTGTTCAAAAATCTGGGAGGAAAAACAAATCACTGCTGAAGATACCAAACTTGTGCAGTGAGCTATTATGCTAAGAGACCACACACTAGACGGGTACATGAGTCTAAATGTAAATAATGCACTTAGGACAAAAAGGAAACTGATAGACATTAAGAAGTTACTGATAAATGAGTTCCAGAAGTTGAGCTCAGAGGATTAATATGAGATGATATAAATCTGACAGAAACCAGGAGAATATGTATGGGAGATTTACCAGAGATTCAAGCAACTGAAGGGAAAGTTAAAATATCTCATGATCGATATGCAGCATCAGAACCCGTTTGTCAACTCACTTCTCCCACACATAAAATACCCATTATGACAATAGAAGTTCTAGACGTAGGAAGAGGCTCTGCAGGCATCCTTGCAATTGGAATAAAACCAGTATCAGTAGACAGATCCAGCTATCAAATAACTAAAGGAGGATTTGAAGAACTTAATGTTCGAACTAAACCAGAATAAGAATAAGGATAAACGAGAAGTCGTTTGGTGTACTACATGTAGAACAAAAGGAAACTACAAGAAAGAATGTCCAACATTCGCGTATTATATGGTAGCAGGAATCCAAACCTGTTGCAAACAAGAGGACTATGGTAAGAAATATGCAAGAAATATGGTCATGATCCATATCACTACACAATTATGCAGAAATACCAGACAATCCCAAAGAGTTCGTACTGCACATTTTTCAAGTCAGTAGGCCACGACGACAAAGATTGTAGAACTATGGAGTTGATGCAAGGAAGGACATCATATGCATATAGAGTGCAGACGAAAATGATGACTGGGAAAGTTTTGGGCTCTAAAGATGTTCTAAAAACAACCTTTATGCATCAACCAAAGGTAGGCGTTGGCAAAATCATTTTACTTGTTTCCTACATAGGTTCCTACCTTCGGTTTTCAGTAACTCATCCTCCAGAGATAAAACACCTGTAAAGGAACAACAATCGTAAAGGGAACAACAATTGTTTTATTCAAATGAATGACACTTCCTATAAAGGGAACAACAATTGTAACAAGGGAATGACAGACGTTACATTGGGCCGAACTAGTGTTGAATTAATTGCATTGTAGTACTTGCCCAACTATCTAATTTGTCAATTTGAGGTTCGTAAACTTACAAAGCACACACAAAGTATATGCAGGATTGAAGAGGGACTAATATAATCTAATGTCTAAGCTATAACTGAAATTGAATCATTAATCTAATCCAGGAAATTGAAACACACAACTTGGAATTGAATTTCTACAACCTACGACTGAAATGAAATTGCATAAATGAAATTAATCTAGGAATGGATAACTACATGAAGGAAAAGAAAATGCAACAAGTGAAGAGTTGAATGACACAACAACATATGTGAGCTCACACCAATGAAGCAATCTTACATTACAATAATCAAATCAATCTTCATAACATAATAATGAAAGCATGAAAACCAAAACGATGAATCAAAGATAAGAATCCCTTTCTTTCAAATCCTAATGACTACTCTCTTTCTCATCCTAATTACTCTCAATTATTACTACTTACCCCCTCATGAAGAGAGAGAACCTTCTTTTATACATGAGAGACTTGAATATAAGATAACCATCTCATAATTACAGATGCACTTTTCTCTCAACCTATTTCCCATTATTACAAAATATAATCACTTCAAATCCTCACACATATCTCTCATATATATTGGATAAGATACGCCAACCAAATCTCCGTGATATTATGCTTGGAATATGCTTGAATTATCTCCTCAAATCTTGAAATGGTGGAGGAAGTATTTGAGAAGTTCTTTTGAATGAATCCTTCACATATTCCTACACGTTACAAAGCTCACACATTTTTGAAATATATATGAAAACATGTCGATTTTCTAATATTTAATCACAAATGCCTTTTAAATACTAAAATGAATAAAGTGGAGAATAATAAGGTTAAACCCAAGTATATTTATAAAAGTTATATCATGAAAGGTTAATGGGGTGATGAAATGTGAAGAATAATGAAGGGAAAGGTGGATGAAAATATGACATTTATGAGCCCCAACATACCCCCCAACTGAACTTGTTGCATGTCTGCATGCAACTATGCATAGATCTTCTTAAGAAATTTTGGCATCTGAATTTCGGCTTTGAGTGATGATAATGAATGTTTCTAGGATGGGATTTACATGAGTAACAACTATCATTTTCTTATGGTTGGTTCTTGTGTGACAACCATGAATAGAAAGAATGTTGGTTCTTGTGTTAACAACATTCATTCTATTATTTGTTATCTTGTTGTTATGATAATAATTTACCCATATTCTTACTGGAAAATATAT
>ML848102.1:0-27809 GCA_009831015.1 Picea engelmannii | reverse complement strand
GGGTCCGGAATTGGTAATAACTTGGGCGCACATCTGGATGGCTCAGAACAAAGCGCTCAAATCTACGGTTCACATTGAATTCCAGATCCCCCCCTCTGTTCTACCTTTAATGGAGGGGGGGGTCTGGAATTGGTATTAAGGAACGCGCTAAGATCTGCGGCCAAGGAACCAACGCGTAGATCAATGGCTCATAATGTATTCCGAACCCCCCCTGGTGTTCTAACTTTAACCAAGGGGGGGGGTCCGGAATGAATATTCTTTGCTGTGGGCCCCCTGTTACATGTGGCATTGTCCTACTGGTCCAGAAGTCCCATCCTTCACATGCTGCCTGACATCCCATAGCCCCTGGAGGTCATATTCCACTGAGTCCACTTGCTCCACTTGCTCCCGGGGTCGTGTCACTTCCCATAACTTCTGTCAATCCATGTTGTCAGTACCATAACCCCCTTCACTCATGAACAACCTCCTTTGGTGACTTTAACCTCCAATCACCAACCTCCACGTCAGTCGTCCGTATACTTTGGTCACCGTCACCTGCCATATCACCCCAAGTGGCCCGTTGTCCATTAATAACTGGATAATATGCCCGTTGTCATGCTGACCGTATCTCCCGCACCAAACCGACCCCAATTTTGAATAAAAATGTCGTTTTCCCTTTTCATTCGTTATTCATCCATCGCGCCAGAAACCTCTTTTTCCTCCATTGCTTCTGTATCGCCTTCACCCGCAGTTTTCGACCCCACTAACGTATTGTTTATTGTAGGTACAGTTGCTAAAATGGTGTCAAAGACGAAACAATCGGAAGAAGAAGAAAATCCTTTTCTTCCTCCTCCAGTTGACCTGGATAAAATTCCCTTGGTCGATAAAGATCAGTTGATAGAGGATGCTATCTGCAGTTTCAAATTTTCTGATTTACAGTCATGGCTCCGGGAGGTGTTCCTGGACCAGAGTGACAAAATTGGACTCTGGGAGTCCAATTTGCCCCTGTATCTTTTTCCCTAGATTCATCATTTCCCAGAATTTTCCCTCAAGTGTCAAGCCCATTATGTCCCCAACCAGAAAGCCATCGTTTCTTCGTCTGGAGACGTCCTCTTCTTCATCACCCCCGAAGATATTGACCAGATGATGCAAGTTACCCATGCGGAATCTGCATCCCCATTCAATTTAGAAATCCTCACTAAGCTATATCAGAGAATGACATTCTCTCAGAGGGCTCAGATCTTCGAGCTTTTTCTCCCCACTTCTGCTCCACTCCCTTCCACCAATCTCCCTTACCCTTCTTCTATGTTCTCTACCAAAGGAAATCAAATTATTTCTTCCCTGTGTGCCCTACTTGGTTACTACTCTGATCAATGGGTAGATGAGCCCATCCTGGGTTTTCTGTCCATTTTCTCAAACGATGACCAACCTACCACGCAGTTCGATTACAACACCTACTTGGCTGAGAATATTCACGAACAATTCGTGAATTTCGGCACAGAGGGTATGTTCAGATATTCTTCCATACTGCCGTACATGTTCCTTTACTTCCAAGCCGACAAATTCAGTTTCTCCATGCAGAAGATGGACGCAGACGGTCGGCCCCAGCCAGTCACAGCATGGACTTCTCTTCTGAAGCGTAACTCTGCTGAATACGACTTCAAAGCTTTTATCGATCAGTTTTACCATCCGGTGGTTAGAATGCTGAGTGGCAGACCTGAGCCACGAATAAATGAAGAGCTCTAGAGAATTCTGTAGCTCTCGGACAATGTAAAGATCGGAGACTGGTACCTGTACCAGAATTATACTGAAATCAGAGTTTTCGGGTGCGAGTTGGCACCATACAAGCTACCTCAATACGTGCCGGTAAGGATATTTGCCTTAGAATATATTAGGCAAATAATGAATTCAGACAATATTCATTTTGTTTCCTTAATAAAGAAACAACAATTGAGAATTAAAGGGCAGATAGGTTCTTTTATCTGCAATAGTAGAAGTGCCGGGGAGGAAGCAGACAGAATGTTAAAGGATATGAAATTCTTCACAAGTTTCACCTGGCACTACAATCCATATGGGATCATCTCTGAAATGAGGGTGAACAATAAGAGTGTCTCGTATGCTCATGAGCCCAAGCCAGAGATCGAGAAATTTGCAAATCAGACAGAATGGGAGCCCAATACTTTGATGGACGAGGAACACCAAATTGAAGTGGAACAACAGACGCCCTCGACTAGTGTGTTACCTACTACAACACCACAGTTCCCCAAGGAAAAGAGGCCCCGATAGGAGTCTTCTCCTCCTGTAATGGAGGTGTCATCAGAGGAATTTCAGACACACTCCAAAAAGACAAAGACAGTTTCAGTGCCTGGCGCAACAATAGAACAAGAAGTTTCTATTACCACAGTGACTACCACAACGGTCAAGCCAGTCACTCTACCTTTCGGCTCAAGTCAGTATAAGGCAATATCAATAGCAATAAAATCCACAGGTTCTCCCCTAGATACTCCACCGAGTAAAACTGGTCCCAAGTTAGGCATTTTTGAAAAATATGACTTGATCAAGAAGAAGAACCAGACACTCACTAGCAGCACTTATGCCCAGTTTCAGAAGCAATCGTCCATAGCTTAGCATAGGCTTCTTTCAGCCTTTGACACTGAAAAGGGTAGGATGCATATGGCTTACCTCCAAGCACAAGTGCCGAATCCCAAGGTGATATCAGACTACAAAAGGGCCACCTTTGAGTTCCAAGCAAAGGACGTGCATCTAGCAGATCATATGGATCTGCACAAGCAAACAGGGGAGATGGTTTTTCATACACTAGCCCACGCTTCAGCTTCTGCATCAAAATTTCGGATAGCTTTGAACAATGCCCAGACCCAACTTAAGCTGGAGAAAATATCATCCTTCGCGAAGGACAACAGAATCAAGACATTGGAGGAGCTGGTCCTCAAGATCGGCTACGATCCTGCGAATGTCAAGGCTGTCGAAGAGATGATTAAAAATAAAAATGCTGACATCGCATCCTTGAGAAAACAGCTAAAGCTCCCTCCAACAGAGGACCCACAGGCAAAGGAGATAGCCGAAAAGGAAGGGGAAAAGGATGAGATGTTAAAATTACTCATGGAACATAATGCTCAGCTAAAGGAGATGGAGGCTGAGATGGAAAGACTGCTAAAAGAGAAAGAGCAGGCAAACACAATGGAAGGCATCCCATTAAGTGCTATCCCAATTGCAGGATTGAGCACAACAACAGTGACAACCCTTCCATCTGCTGCATCAGTTCCCCTACCAGAGGGAACAACAGACTTGGCCAAGTCTATGGAGAGAATGAACCTGCAAGAGTCTGAAATCAGTAGGCTCAAGAAAGAAGTGGAGAATCTCCAAGAGTTAAAGACTTCTTTCCAGACAAGTCTATCCAAAGAGAAACAGGTGAATGAGCAAATCAAGAAGGAGTTACAGAAACTCCACAAGCAGACAATGGCAGGGAAGACCTTGGCTGAGGTCAAAGAGATTGTGTGGACTGATATTTCCAAGTCCATAAATGAAATCTGGCCAATTGTTCAAATCGTGTTTGAACAAAATGAGTTGCTCGAGAGGAGCAAACTGGCTGTGGAGAAAATCATAATTGAGCTGGGAGACAAGCCAGCACAAGCAAATGAAATCATAAGGTTCCTGAATGCCAAGACCAGGGAGGAACTCGAAGAATTGAAGATTGAGGACAGGACAAAAACTATATTGGAGGTGAAATAGGTTCTAACCAAAAGAGGTCTCATGCTTCAGCTTGAGGAAAAGATTCAAGTCATGGATCAAGGAGTGCAGAAGTTTTTCAACAAGATAGATGCTCTTCAAAGAAAGGGCCTGCCTGGTCTGAAGGTCATTAATGAAAAATTAATGGCACTCCCTGATTACAAGAAAATGTTGACTGAAGTGTCTAAGGACAATTCCAAGTTTGCAGGTATACAGGGAAGCATCACAGGAAAAGAATTCATGGATGCCTTGCAGTTGGATATTAGTATCCAACATGAGATTAAACATATATTCATCATCAAGCCTACATTTGCTAAATATACAGACATGGATGAAGTGTATCGTAGATTGCTTAAAGTCACAGTGCCAAGTCATATCAGATGGGAGGAGCTGTGTGATCTACTAGATTAGCATATGAGCTGACATGATCCAGTCACCTGTCCAGTCAGAAGAGGATGCGAAGGCACCTCGCCAACGGCCTACCCCAGAAACACCGCTTGCAGTTGTAATGAGTCATCAAACAGTTTTTTATTAGTTAAAGTAGTTAGACTAAAAATAGAATGAGCACGTCCCGATCAGTTATGACGAGAACGTTTGTAATTTCAATTATAAATACTTCAACTCTCGAGGTATTGGGGGTTGTTGATTCGCACACCCTATTGCTATCAACCTGTACTATTTTTGAAGAGATCTACCACTGATAAAGAAGAGGCACTTTACAGGACTCTTGCGCATGTTTACTGGTGATGTGATTTTCTCAGTTAAATGTTTTCTTTCTCTGTAATCATCTTGTTTTTCGACAACTAATCTTTATGAATAGCGTTATGTTGCAGGATTTATTTTTGATACCCTATTTTCGATTCTAAAGGTTTTAATGTTTATCTTCTAAATATCTTCAATTAAGAAATTCTTAACTGCTTGTTAGTTGAAGTTATTTTCCTCATCTTTTCTTCTGTCCATCATTTTTAATTACGAAAGATCCAGTGAGTGTGTTATCTCGCCCTGTGAAGGTTTTCTTTAGCGTTTCTGGTTGTATCTCAGATTTGATTAAATACAGACCCCATAGCCCAATGGATGTGTAGTTTGTCTCAACCAACTTCAAAAACCTTTTACAACAAAACATACTCATGCCTTTACCTAGCCTAAAACTTAAACTAAAAACAAAGCTAAATCATATAGAGAGATCCCTCTCTGAAGCTGGAAGGGCTAGATCCCAACTTTAAAGCGGTTGGTTAAGGTTACCTTTGTAGATTTCTTCTTTTTCAACCTCTAGGAAATTTACCAAGTGCTAACATAATTGGCGACTTCACTGGGGACGAACTAAAACTGAATACCTCACTTTTCTTCCCCTAAAGAAAGTTTGACTCTAAGAAGAAAGTAATGATTAGAGGTTGGTTAACCCTGTACATATTATTTTCAGAATCTCTCTTGGAACCTTTTCCCACTCTCGTAGTTCCTCTATGACTGTCCCTGCAGCAGTACAACCTAATATCGAGCCCAGACTAGCGAATCAAACGCATATTGCGTCAAACCTTTTTGACATAATCCTCAAAACTGCCAATAACCAAAAAGAACTCGAACGTTCATGGGCAGCCATTGAACGAGACATAGCTACTCAGGAACAATTGGAAGCTAGACGACCTCAACATAGGAATCTCCCCTAGTTTCCTTCACCATAAAATAAAATATATATATATATATATATATATATATATATATATATATATATATAAACCAAAAAAGAGTTCTGGCTCCCAAGAAAGTTCACACTCGATCTCATCCAGACCCAAAACCCTCTACAGCAATAGATAATCCCGAGAATTTGTTGAGGCAAAAGACCTTAGCTACCAGTTCAGCGAGTTATACTATCCTTCACAAGTCTCCTTCTTTTTCCGGAGAACCATATATCTCTCAAAACCTTGATCTTGATCTTATTGTGCCTCGAAACCTTGTTAGAACACGGTCTGAAACTTTTGTGTCTAATATCATCTTTGACCCAACTGCGTTGCAACCCCGAACCCCTGAAGTCTTGTCTCCTACGACTAAACTACAAATCACCACCTCAGTACCGCCCAGTCCGTCATCGCCCTCGTCTTCCGTCGCTACCTCTCCAACCACTCAGGTCATCGTCCCTCCTCCTCCGCCCCTCATGGAAGCTCGATATGCTCCTTTGGTGCTGGCTGCACCACTACATGCCATGCCCCAAGACTACCAGACTAGACTTCCACAGTTTGACACAACCAAACCTTTAAACGCACAACAACATGTGGATAAAATGAATGACTATTTGGATTTACAAGAAGTTGACGAAGTCGACGTTCAAATGAGACTTTTTGCTCAGAGTCTGATGGGAGACATCAAGAAATGGTTCAAAGCTTTACCTGCCGCATCAATCCCTGACCTTGTCGCGTTCCAGAGAAGTTTTCTTGACCGGTGGGAGGTAAAGAAAAACCCTCTCCAGATACTGTCAGAATATGAGAATATAAAAAGAAATCAGGGGGAGACGGTACAAGATTATTGCACCCGTTTTAACAACTTGTATAATGCAATCCCAACGGAAATCAAACCCCCCCAGGGTTTGGCATTGATTAAATTCCCTGATGGATTTGACGCTGACATGTCATACCAATTAAGAGAACAAAATGCTGCCACCTTATAGGACATGCAAAAGAGCGCTATCAGTGTGGAGGCCAATCTGTTGGCAAAACGGGCCCGTCAAAGGACGAAAAGGAGAGTCACGATCAAAGAAGAACCGTCCACGTCAAACACCGATTCCAAGTTGGATTCTGTAGTCAGATCATTGGCACTATTGATAGAAAGAACGAGTATTTTAGACAGAAACCCTCCGAGAGACGACACACCTGCTCCTCAGATTCGGAACCCCGATTTCAGAAGAAACCCTCCTCAGATTAGACAGAGAGACCCTAGAGATCAAAGAGAACAAAGAGGCCCGGATCAGCCGATCAGACCTCCTCTACAGGAAAACTATGCTGATGAAGGGGGAGACGTGATTGAGGAATTGGAGGACACTCACATTAACCTTATGGGCATTCACCACAATGAGGCCATTTTCCTTACTCGAGAAGAGCATGAACTTTTTCTGCTAAATCAAACAAAGGTAAGTGAGGAAACCAAAGATGAGGCACAACAGGTCCTTGAAAATGCTATTCTGGGGGCACACAGGCAGTATAATCTGCGCAGCAGGAAGACAAAAGGGGCCTCATCTAAGAAGATGACCGAAACACAGAAGACAGTCGAATCCAAGAAAGCCCCATAACCTTCTACTGAAAAGACTCCTGATAAGGTTTCTGAGAAGAATAAAGTTGACCCTCCGTTAAAGAAAAACATCACCATCCCGAAAAGACCATCGCAACCTGATGCTTCTCATGTTTACCCGCCAAGTACTTCTGAGCTGAAGAACCTGGCAAACAAATCAGAACTGATAAGCCAAGGAAGAGCTCTTACACCCTTTAGTCTCGAAGGAGAATTAGCAAAAATAAAGATTCCCATCCCACTTACAGAGTTGATGAACTGAGACGGGTATCGTTCACAAGTAATAAAAGCATTGGCCATCGAACTTGACATAAGCACCAAAGCCTTAACTATAGGTTCAGTGACCCATTCAGACACTGTGAACCTTACCGACGATCATCCCGAACTTCTTTTCGGACCTGAAGTAGACGGTCGAGACGATACCGGTGATGTAGATCCCTTTTACATCAGTTTAAACATACACGACTTGATATTACATAACGCTATGTTGGACTCAGGTGCCTCGCATAACCTGATGCCTAAAGCAGTAATGGAAAAACTGGGATTGGAGGTCACCAGACCTTACAAGTATTTACACTCATTTGACTCCAGCAAAGTCAAATGTATTGGTTTAATCAAAGACTTATGCATCACCCTGGTTCAAATCCCATCAAAAAGCGTGGTAATGGACGTAGTGGTGGCAGACATCCCGCCCAAGTATGGAATGTTGCTCTCCAGATATTGGGGAGCTAAGTTGAAAGGAACCCTGCAGCTAGATATGTCTTACGCCACTATCCCAGTGTTTGGGAAACAGAGAAGGTTATATAGAGAAACACTGATGAAGTATATGGTCAACAGTCAAGAGAAACCTCACAATTACCCCCTTTATTCTGCTCATTCAGATTTAGATTCGTTCATCTTATACAACGATGGTGATATGGAAGAGCAAGATACTCGTCTAATAGAAGATGTAGCTAGTCAAGATGAAGGTTCAGAAAGCGGTGAGGCAACAAAGATGGAAAAAGTAATCATGGAAGATTTCCCCGATGATTTCTGGAGTATGGATTTCGATGGAGCTGTGAGTAAAGAAGGAGCAGGAGCTGGAGTTTGGATGCATAATCATTGAAAAAGGTATTCAGAAAATCATTCCTATAAGTTAAATTTCCACTGCACTAACAACGTTGCCGAGTATGAAGCTTTAATGCTCGGTCTGAAGATGTTGAAAAAAGTTGGTGCTAAGCAAATAATGGTAAGGGGTGACTCTGAATTAATAATTAAACAAATTAAAGGGGAGTATGCTACTAAAAACCCACGCCTTAGAGCCTACATAAATGATATTCTTGATGTTTTGAAATGTTTTAATGAGGTTGACTTGCAGGTAATGCCCAGGGGACAGAATATCCTGGCCGATGGATTAGCTTCGTCAGCTGCTTCCTGCAAGATTCCTTTCTGCCAAACTCGCTCATACACTGTTGAAGTGAAATGAAGACCGACAGTGCCCGATAATATCAGGTACTGGCAAGTGTTTGGAAATGACAATAAGATAGATGACTTTCTGCAATGCAAGAACGATTTTGAATGTACACACATAGATTTAGAAAATGAAAAGGAGAATGTGAATAATTCCGAGTTCGAAATAGATAGTGTAAACACTGTAAATACGGTAGATACAGAAGATACAGTAGAGGCAGGAGAGTTAAGAGATGACGAAATAGATGCCGATGTTTTACAATTGAAAAGCAATGTTTTACCTAGAGGGCTTGTCCCTTTAGAATATCTGTTTGACAATGATGATGTAGCTAAGAAACCAAAAATAGAAGCTCATGGGCAAGAGGTAGAGGACTGCAATATAGGAACTGACGAAAAGCCTAGGATGGTCAAACTGTCCAAATCTTTACCCCCAGAACAAAAGATTAAGTACATTGAGCTATTCAATGAATATTCAGACGTTTTTGCCTGGGGCTATGAAGATTTGAAAGCCTATGATACCAGCATCATACAAAACAGGATTCCCATAAAGGAAGATCAGAAACCGTTTAGGCAGAAACTTAAGAGGATAAATCCCAAGTTGCTTCCCTTGATAGAAAAAGAGATTAAGAAAATGTATGATGCCATGATCATAGTCCCACTACGTTTCTCTAAGTGGGTTTCTAATTTAGTCCCCACACGTAAGAAAACCGGGGAAATCAGACTCTGCATAGATTTCTGTAATCTGAACAAAGCATCCTTGAAGGATAATTACCCCTTGCCCAAAATGGATCACCTACTGCAAAGAGTGGTCGGGTCCAGTCGAATTTCTCTGTTAGATGGTTTCTCAGGCTACAACCAGGTCCTAGTTCACCCAGACAATCAGGAAAAAACCGCTTTCACCACACCATGGGGCACTTTCATGTATGTGAAGATGCCTTTTGGTCTGATGAACGAAGGAGCAACCTTCCAGAGGGCAATGGACATCGCCTTCATAGAAGAATCAGGAAAATTTATTTTCGTTTATCTAGACGATGTGACTGTGTTTTCCCAATCTGATGATGAACACTTGCGACACCTTAGACGAGTTTTTGAAAAGTGTAGAAGGTTCGTGATTTCTTTAAATCCCAAGAAGTGTCTTTTTGGGTTAGAAGAAGGTAAACTGCTGGGACATATCATCTCTAAGGAGGGAATCAGAATTGACCCCAGCATAATAGAGGCCATACTAAAGTTAGAACACCCAAGAAATCTAAAAGAGCTACAGTCCTTTATAGGGCAAATCAACTTTCTTCGAAGATTCATTCCTAATCTAGCTGAGCTCCTCCGAAACATCACAAACATGCTAAAAAAGGAAGCAAAAATAAAATGGGACTCTGAGTCCAGACAATCTTTCGAACTTGTCAAAAGAGCACTCATAGAAGCCCCAGTTTTGATCAGTCCCGATTTCACTAAAGATTTCTACCTTTTTTCTTTCACATCTGAACATACTATAGCAGTGGTATTACTGCAGAAGAACAATGAAGGGTATGAATAACCCATAGCTTTCTTCAACAAAGCTTTAAGAGATGCTGCCTTGAACTACAATATTATGGAGAAGCAGGCTTTTGCTCTAGTAAAGGCTATCAAGGATTTCAGGGTCTATATTCTTCATTCCCACATCATAGCTTATGTTCCGAATGCGGTAGTAAAAGATATCTTGACACAAGACAACCCTGATGGGAGAAGGGGAAAATGGATCGCAGTCATTCTAGAATATGACATAGAGATTAAGCCCACAAAACTGATCAAAGGCCAAGGCCTTGCTAAGCTGATGGCTGAATCTAACTTCCAAGATCTTGACATTAATTTTCTAGATGTGGTAGATGAACAGGGTGAGATGGCGACTCCAAACATTAGAGAGGTATTTCTAAACTCTCCATGGTATGCAGACCTTATATTCGTGCTACAAAATTTACAGGCTCCCCCTGGTTTAACTAAAACTAAAGCTAGATTTTTAAAGTTGAAAGCTCTGAAATTCTGTAATCTAGAAGGAAATTTGTATTGGAAAGACCCTGCAGGTATTCTTTTAAATTGTTTACTGAAAGATGAAGATGATAAAGCGTTGCAGGAGTTTCATGCAGGAGAATGTGGTGGCCATTTGAACTGGAAGGTCACAACCAACAAAATACTCAGAGCTGGATTTTACTGGCCCACCCTATTTGTAGATGTACATCAGAAAGTAACAACATGTCACCAGTGTCAACTGTTTGAGGGTAAAAGGAAACTCCTTCCTCTACCTCTTAAACCAATTTCAATAGAGGCTCCTTTCCAGCAATGGGGACTCGATTTCATTGGAGAAATACACCCTCCGTCTTCAGGCCAACATCGGTGGATTCTTACTGCCACTGATTATTTTACCAAATGGATCGAGGCTGTACCAAGCAGGCAAGCCATTGACTCTGTTATTATCAAATTTCTTGAAAATAATATTTTATCTCGTTTTGGCTGTCCTAGAAAGATCATTACTGACAATGCAGCGGCTTTTCGGTCGAAGAAACTCATTGATTTCTGCAGTCGTTACCACATTGTCTTGGGGCATTCCATAGCCTACTACCCTCAGGGGAATGGCTTGGCGGAATCCTCAAACAAGACGTTGGTAAATATCATCAAGAAAACATTGCAGGAGAATAAAAAATCATGGCATGATAAGCTGGTATTTGCTTTATGGGCAGATAGACTGACCACCAAAAGGTCCATTGGTATGTCACCATATCAGCTGGTCTACGGTACTAAGGCTGTTTTCCCAACTTCTTTGGGAGTCTTCGTCATGAAGTTACTTCAAGAAATGCAAGCTGAGCCAAATGACTCCTAGAGACGAATTAATCAGATGATTCATTTACAACAGACCCGAGAAGATGTTTTCAACAAAACACAGGTCATCCAAGAGAACATCAAGAAAATATTTGATAAACGAACCAAGGAGGATGATTTTGAGCTGGGAGACCTGGTGTTGAGATGGGATGCTAGGAACGAGGACAAGGGAAAGCATGGGAAATTTGATCATCTATGGACAGGGCCCTACATGATCCAAGCTTTCAGAGGAAACAATGCCTTTTTGCTAAACAATGTCGATGGGTCAGATTTGCCAGGAGCACATGTGAATGGCAGAATGCTGAAACATTATGTCCCACCTCAGTAAGAGATTTTAAGAACTCACTCTCCATCGTACATACCCGTTTTAATTTTCAGTCTTTACTTGCATTTTCTGAGTGAAAAACATTGGTTAGCTTGTTGAAGCCTGAAGAGAAGGCCCTAAGCTGCTGATCACTGTTTTTCGAATTTTTCCTGAGAATAAGACCAACTAAGATTACTAGACAGATATGTTTGGAATGACAGGAAACTGGATTCTTGGCACTTAACAGGGCAAGTGCCATCCCCAAGTGGAGCCGCTGTTATCACCCCATAAATTATGGGAATCAACTTATGACTTAGATATTATGGATATTATCGGTATCTAGTGTTCTTATTGGAAATTGATTCTTCATTTTACAAAAAGAAAAACAAAAAGGAAAAAGAAAAAGAAAAAAGAAAAGAAAAAAGAAAAGAAAAGAAAAAGAAAAAGAAAGAGAAAAGAAAAGAAAAGAGGGCATAAAAGAATTTAAACAAAAGCCCCATGCAATAACAGTGACTTGGTCATACCGTTCAAGCATGATCAAGTTCTTTTAAATTTTCAATGTTGATAGACTAGTGAATACATCTGATCAAACCATCTAATCCTGGTCAGATAGCCCCTAGGATAGAATTAGTGAATAAATCTGACCAGACTGTCTAATCCTGGTCAGATAGCCCTTAGGTAGAGTAATTTCTTAACCCAACAATCTAATCTGGGTTAATAGTCCTAGAAGATAGGCTAGCATGTAGGTTAGTTGCTTATTTTGTTTGACCACCCTTGAAATCAGATCGATGAAATTACTACCCCATGTCCCCATGGCCTTAAAATAGCTTAGATGGAGTTTCCTTGGTGGGGTTTATGTTAAAATTTGGGAAAAACCCGTAAAATGACTTTATATCCTAAGTTTTTTCCTACACATGACTTTTTCCGCTCCCAACATATGTTTCATTCACTTTCCAATGGTCTAGATCGCGACGCCTAGATCAACGGATCACACAGCATTCCGGACCCCCCCTTGTGTTCTATCTTTAACGCTGGGGGGGGGTCCGGAATCGACGATAATATTCACGCAGATCTGGACGGTCCTGAAGAGAGCGTGTGAATCCACGACCCACATTGGATTCCGGACCCCCCTGCCCGTTCTGCCTTTAACGGAGGGGGGGGGGGTCCGGAATTGGTAATAACTTGGGCGCACATCTAGACGGATCAGAACAAAGCGCTCAAATCTATGGTTCACATTGAATTCCGGACCCCCCCCTCCGTTCTACCTTTAATGGAGGGGGGGGGGTCCAGAATTGGTATTAAGGAACGCGCTAAGATCTGTGGCCAGGGAACCAGCGCGCAGATCAATGGCTCATAATGTATTCCAGACCCCCCCTGGTGTTCTGACTTCAACCAAGGGGGGGGGTCCGGAATGAATATTCTTTGTTGTGGGCCCCCTGTTACATGTGGCATTGTCCTACTGGTCCAGAAGTCCCATCCTTCACATGCTGCTTGACATCTCGTCGCCCCTGGACGTCATATTCCACTGAGTCCACTTGATCCACTTGCTCCCGGGGTCGTGTCACTTCCCATAACTTCTGTCAGTCCATGTTGTCAGTACCATAACCCCCTTCACTGATGAATAACCTCCTTTGGCAACTTTAACCTCCAATCACCATCACCAACCTCCACGTCAGTCGTCCGTATACTTTGGTCACCGTCACCTGCCATATCACCCCAAGTGGCCCATTGTCCATTAATAACTGGATAATATGCCCATTGTCATGCTGACCGTATCTCCCGTGCCAAACCGACCCCAATTTTGAATAAAACTGTCGTTTTCCCTTTTCTTTCGTTATTCATGCATCGCGCTAGAAACCTCTTTTTCCTCCATTGCTTCCGTATTGCCTTCACCCGCAGTTTTCGACCCCACTAACGTATTGTTTATTGCAGGTACAGTTGCTAAAATGGTGTCAAAGATGAAACAATCAGAAGAAGAAGAAAATCCTTTTCTTCCTCCTCCTGTTGACCTAGATAAAATTTCCTTGGTCGATAAAGATCGGTTGATAGCGGATACTATCTGCAGTTTCGAATTTTCTGATTTACAGTCATGGCTCCGGGAGGTGTTCCTGGACCAGAGTGACGAAATTGGACTCTGGGAGTCCAATTTTCCCCTGTATCTTTTTCCCCAGATTCATCATTTCCCATAATTTGCCCTCAAGTGTCAAGCCCATTATGTCCCCGACCAGAAAGCCATCGTTTCTTCGTCTGGAGACGTCCTCTTCTTCATCACCCCCGAAGATATTGACTAGATGATGCAAGTTACCCGTGCAGAATCTGCGTCCCCATTCAATTTATAAATCCTCACTGAGCTATATCAGAGAATGACATTCCCTCAGAGGGCTCAGATCTTCGAGATTTTTCTCCCCACTTCCGCTCCACTCCCTTCCACCAATCTCCCTTACCCTTCTTCTATGTTCTCTACCAAAGGAAATCAAATTATTTCTTCCCTGTGTGCCCTGCTTGGTTACTACTCTGATCAATGGGTAGATGAGCCCATCCTGGGTTTTCTGTCCATTTTCTCAAACGATGAACAACCTACCACGCAGTTCGATTACAGCACCTTCTTGGCCGAGAATATTCACGAACAATTCGTGAATTTCGGCACAGAGGGTATGTTCAGATATTCTTCCATACTGGCATACATGTTCCTTTACTTCCAAGCCGACAAATTCAGTTTCTCCATGTAGAAGATGGACGCGGACGGTCGGCCCCAGCTAGTCACAGCATGGACTTCTCTTCTGAAGCGTAACTCTGCTGAATACGAATTCAAAGCTTTTATCGATCAGTTTTACCATCCGGTGGTTAGCATGTTGAGTGGCAGACCTGAGCCACGAATAAATGAAGAGGTCCAGAGAATTTTGCAGCTCTCGGACAATGTAAAGACCGAAGACTGGTACCTGTACCAAAATTATACTGAAATCAGAGTTTTCGGGTGCGAGTTGGCACCACACAAGCTACCTCAATACGTGCCGGTAAGGATATTTTCCTTAGAATATATTAGGCAAATAATGAATTCAGACGATATTCATTTTGTTTCCTTAAAAAAGAAACAACAATTGAGAATTAAAGGGCAGATAGGTTCTTTTATCTGCAATAGTAGAAGTGCTGGGGAGGAAGCAGACATAATGTTAAAGGATATGAAATTCTTCACAAGTTTCACCTGGCACTACGATCCATATGGGATCATCTCTGAAATGATGGTGAACAATAAGAGTGTCCCGTATGCTCATGAGCCCAAGCCAGAGATCGAGAAATTTGCAAATCAGACAGAATGGGAGCCCAATACTTTGATGGACGAGGAACAACAAATTGAAGTGGAACAACAGACGCCCTCGACTAGTGTGTTACCCACTACAACACCATAGTTCCCCAAGGAAAAGAGGCCCCGACAGGAGTCTTCTCCTCCTGTAATGGAGGTGTCATCAGAGGAATTTTAGACACACTCCAAAAAGCCAAAGACAGTTTCAGTGCCTGGCGCAACAATAGAACAAGAAGTTTCTACTACCACAGTGACTACCACAACGGTCAAGCCAGTCACTCTACCTTTCGGCTCGAGTCAGCATAAGGCAATATCAACAGCAATAAAATCCACAGGTTCTCCCCTAGATACTCCGCCGAGTAAAACTGGTCCCAAGTAAGGCATTTTTGAAAAATATGACTTGATCAAGAAGAAGAACCAGACACTCACTAGCAGCACTTATGCCCAGTTTCAGAATCAATCGTCCACAGCTCAACATAGGCTTCTTTCAGCCTTTGACACTGAAAAGGGTAGGATGCATATGGCTTACCTCCAAGCACAAGTGCTGGATCCCAAGGTGATATCAGACTACAAAAGGGCCACCTTTGAGTTCCAAGCAAAGGACGCGCATCTAGCAGATCAGATGGATCTGCACAAGCAAACAGGGGAGATGGTTTTTCATACACTAGCCCACGCTTCAGCTTCTGCATCAAAATTTTGGGTAGCTTTGAACAATGCCCAGACCCAACTTAAGCTGGAGAAAATATCATCTTTCGCGAAGGACAACAGAATCAAGACATTGGAGGAGATGGTCCTCAAGATCGGCTACGATCCTGCGAATGTCAAGGCTTCCGAAGAGATGATTAAAAAGAAAAATGCTGACATCACATCCTTGAGAAAACAACTAAATCTCCCTCCAACAGAGGACCCACAGGCAAAGGAGATAGCCGAAAAGGAAGGGGAAAAGGATGAGATGTTAAAATTACTCATGGAACAGAATACTCAGCTAAAGGAGATGGAGGCTAAGATGGAAAGACTACTAAAAGAGAAAGAGCAGGCAAAGACAATGGAAGGCATCCCATTAAGTGCTATCCCAATTGCAGGATTGAGCACAACAACCATGACAACCCTTCCATCTGCTGCATCAGTGCCCCTACCAGAGGGAACAACAGACCTGGCCAAGTCTATGGAGAGAATGAACATGCAAGAGTCTGAAATCAGTAGGCTCAAGAAAGAAGTGGAGAATATCCAAGAGCTAAAGACTTCTTTCCAGACAAGTCTATCCAAAGAGAAACAGGTGAATGAGCAAATCAAGAAGGAGTTACAACAACTCCACAAGCAGACAATGGCAGGGAAGACCTTGGCTGAGGTCAAAGAGATTGTGTGGATTGATATTTCCAAGTCCATAAATGAAATCTGGCCAATGGTTCAAATCATGTTTGAACAAAATGAGTTGCTCGAGAGGAGAAAAATGGCTGTGGAGAAAATCATAATTGAGCTGGGAGACATGCCAACACAAGCAAATGAAATTATAAGGTTCCTGAATTCGAAGACTAGGGAGGAACTCGAAGAATTGAAGATTGAGGACAGGACATAAACTATATTGGAGGTGAAACGGGTTCTAACCAAAAGAGGTCTCATGCTTCAACTTGAGGAAAAGATTCAAGTCATGGATCAAGGAGTGCAGAAGTTTTTCAACAAGATAGATGCTCTTCAAAGAAAGGGCCTGCCTGGTCTGAAGGTCATTAATGACAAATTAATGACACTCCCTGATTACAAGAAAAGGTTGACTGAAGTGTCTAAGGACAATTCCAAGTTTACAGGTATACAAGGAAGCATCACAGGAAAAGCATTCATGTATGCCTTACAGTTGGATATTAGTATCCAACATGAGATTAAACATATATTCATCATCAAGCCTACATTTGCTAAATATACAGACATGGATGAAGTGTATCGTAGATTGCTTAAAGTCACAGTGCCAGGTCATATCAGATGGGAGGAGCTGTGTGATCTACTAGATTAGCATATGAGCTGACACGATCCAGTCACCTGTCCAGTCAGAAGAGGATGCGAAGGCACCTCGCCAACGACCTACCCCAGAAACACCGCTTGCAGTTGTAATGAGTCATCAAACAGTTTTTTATTAGTTAAAGTAGTTAGACTAAAAATAGAATGAGCATGTCCCGATCAGTTATGACGAGAACGTTTGTAATTTCAATTATAAATACTTCAACTCTCGAGGTATTGGGGGTTGTTGATTCACACACCCTATTGCTATCAAACTGCACTATTTTTGAAGAGATCTACCACTAATAAAGAAGATGCACTTTACAGGATTCTTGTGCATGTTTACTGGTGATGTGATTTTCTCAGTTAAATGTTTTCTTGCTCTGTAATCATCTTGTTTTTCGACAACTAATCTTTATGAATAACGTTATGTTGCAGTATTTATCTTTGATACCCTGTTTCCGATTCTAAAGGTTTTAATGTTTATCTTCTAAATATCTTCAATTAAGAAATTCTTAACTGCTTGTTAGTTGAAGTTATTTTCCTCATCTTTTCTTCTGTCCATCTTTTTTAATTACGAAAGATCCAGTGAGTGTGTTATCTCTCCCTGTGAAGGTTTTCTTTAGCGTTTCTGGTTGTATCTCAGATTTGATTAAATACAGACCCCATAGGCCAATGGATGTGTAGTTTGTCTCAACCAACTTCAAAAACCTTTTACAACAAAACATACTCGTGCCTTTACCTAGCCTAAAACTTAAACTAAAAACAAAGCTAAATCATATAGAGAGATCCCTCTCTGAAGCTGGAAGGGCTAGATCCCAGCTTTAAAGCGGTTGGTTAAGGTTACCTTTGTAGATTTCTTCTTTTTCAACCTCTAGGAAATTTACCAAGTGCTAATAGTGCACATGACACAAAGAGCACTACTAGAGGGATCGTCAGACGCAATTGTCATATCTGACACGCCCACACACACATGCAAAGAATATAACAGGCAGTCGATGGGCTTTGGCTCTGTTTGGAGTGGTAACGACAGCTTTAATTCTTTTGTATGGATCATCCAACAACTTCAAGATGTTTTGTCTCTGCTGAGGAATATTGACCATTTCCATAAAAGGCAGAGTAATCCTCAATTTACTTAAGTCCTCTACGACATTATACGTCATGGAGCTTGACGCCATGTGTTGGATTTTGGTTCCATTTGTCACTTTCTCATTCAACACTTTTTCATTTGTTTTTTTCCATTTATTTTCCATTTATTTTTTCCTTGTCAGAGTCTCCTTTATTCTTTGGTCTATTTACAAACCCTCTTATCTGGGCTACGTTTTCTTTCAAGTTAGGATCGTTTTCGCCCTCTCCAAATATATACATGGACGTCTTGCATCTGTTCATCTGCACTATCTCAGAGATTTTATTAGGTAAGTAATAAATTTCTTTCTCGATTAATTGCTCATCATAGAAATCATCCAGAACAACCTTGTTTGGAGTAGGTTGTCTGGGAATCCTTGGTCTCTGTGGGTCATCAATATTCTCGAACCTGAATCTATTTTTATGGGGGAGGGTTCCTCCTTTGTTCGAGAATTGACATTCTTGGGTTTGACATGTAATTAGCTCTCCTTCTGAGTCTGGTTATCTTGTTCTACATTTGTTTGATGGTTCTATTCATCTGTGCAATTTTGATTCTTTTCTTTGTTTCCCGTGCCGCCACAGGATCAACCTTTACCTCAGGTATGGTTCCTTTAAAAAATCCTCCTCCCGTCGTTTGATTCTGATTCGCTCGAGGTTTGAATTCTTCATTTTTTCTCGAGCTGGAAGCTCCTTGATTATCAATATTCAATCCTCCCATCTGCCTTTGTACTCTTCCCATTATAATGTTTGGGTCAACACCCATATCAATCATAATTTCTTCCATCTCAGTGGCCTTAGTCATTGCCTCCTCCAAAGTATCAATTTGGGATGTTATGATGGAATATTTTACATTCGGGGGCATTGCATTCTTATAAAAACCGAGAATGATCGGGTCATTTGGTCTTTTATCTTCTGGAATTCTACTCAAGGTATTATTGAACCTGAGGTTAAAATCTCATATCCTTTCGTTCTTCCTCAACCCAATCTAGGTGAAGTCTGTGAGGAGGGTATGGTAGGAAATTGGAGGGGAAAACATAGTTAGGAAGACATATTTGAGGTCATTAAACGAGCGAATGGATATACTGGGAAAACATTGTATACCATTCATAATCGCTTTCTGATAAATTTTGCATAAACAACCTCACCATGAAATCATCATATTCAACTCAGTGAAAGTCACAAATGCCAAGAAATAAGTGCAGATGCCTCTTTGCATCGATTATCCCGTCTCCAAAAAATTCCTTTAAGTTTCCCTTAGGGAGAACTGGGAGCTCATGTTTCTCACCTATAATATCAATAGGGGAATCTCTTACCCTTCTTCTTTTTCCAAACCCAGAGATTCCTTGGTTTCTTGCGACATCTCTTCCACCTCCTTGTCTCTCCTCATGATGCTCTTCTCACGGTTGTTCGTGTCTCATTTCCATTTCTGAGGAGACTTCAGGACTATACTTTTCACTTCTAAGTCTAGAGAGTTGCTTACTTTTGCTTCTGGTAATGGGTCCCTTGTATTCATCCAACTTCAATCTTGACCTTGTTCTTGTGCTGCTCTAGCTAGCCTTTGATTTCTTCGATCTTGTCGTTCTTCTCTCCTATGTCTTTGGAGGATTTATCTGTGTTCTTCCAGGACCCTTCTAACTCTTCTCAAGTCTAGGTTGTTGTTATTACCAGATTATACAACTGGTGTAAAATGCCTCGTTGATTATTCAATCCAATTTCTAAATGGGGCTGGTTACCCTGGGGTAAAGTCATATATTCTTTCAAACACTGGGCCAAGTTCTGAATTTTTAGTTCATGTCCCCAATATGGTCGCCAAAAATGTTGACACTTGAATCCGTTAGGACTGGAACGATAACCTCACGAGGATACAAATACCCTTGTGTTTTTATAGAGGTGGTACTCCTATGTTCGAGATTTTTCAGAATGTAGGACTTTTATTTAATTCGTCGAAGGAAAGTAAAAATGCATATAAAAGAAAAATGGGAAATGTTTTTTATTTTCTTTTTAAAGAAAGTTCCTGAGAGTGGACCAGGAACCACACACATTCATACATTTAAAACAAATAAATAGAATTTCCTCACATCCATCATAGTAGGGCTAAAGATTTCTGATCACATAAAAAAAGAAGAAGAAAATGATTTGCATGCATAAGAGAAATTTGATAGAGTGATACATGGGAAGCTCAAATAAATATAACGATATATCAACCTCAAATACTTTATATTTAGAAAACTAGGTTACAAAGTACAATCAAGATTATTCCCAAAATAGTTCTCTTGGAATTTCTAAAAAATATATAGTTCAATACATATTCTATGAAATTTAAATGTGTTTGTCATAATGATTGGGATTGGGGTTCTTGCAGACCATAAATAATATATATATAAGAACGAAGTTTGTAGAAAGAATAAAGTGGGCGATGAAGGACAACAAGACCTGGTGAGAAGAAAAAGGAAATTATCAGTCTTCGATTAAACCTTTCTATTTAAAGAGGTGGATTAACTGGATGAAGAACTTGATAAATACAAAAAGATGTGATCAGTATGAACTTACTATGATGGTATCTCCCATTTGTCACTTTCTCGCTGACGTCCTTTTATGGCTTTTATCGATGGTTACAGGAACCCTCTGAACTTCCCTTTTCCCTTCATCGGTAAGTTTGCCAACAACCTTTTTAAACCACTCCTCGATGTAGCTTCTCATTGGTGCCACACTAATTTCATGCCGGATTTTTATATTGAAGAGATCATCTTCCAAGTTCCTTAGATAATATAAATATTCCTCAACGATTCTTCAATATCTTGATTTTTCATTGAATAGTCAACTAGCCAGTTTTCCACGTCATCTTCACTATACTCAAGAATTCCATAGAATTTTTCAAACGATAACCCTTTAAAGATCTCAACTTGTTCATCAAAGGATTGCTTGGTCAATAAAAACGAGTTGATAATTAATTTTGGGTCTTGGACCTCATTGGTGCTACTAGCTAGGTCTATCTCAGTCATCCTTTTGAATAATTCTTCTCTCCTAGTTATGGCCTGGCTGCATGCTTGGAAAATAATATTCAGGTTCTTAACCTTTTCCTTCCAGCACACGTTTAGTTGTTTTATCTAGTTCAGGGAAGGGAGATCCTCCTCTCTTCTTCTCGATTCTGTCATATTGGTAACGTTAAAACCGAAGGGTACAACCGCATCGAGGTAAAAACGTTTTTCGTTTTTCAAATCGGCCTGTAAATATTCATGGAAGGCGTGTGCCCTTGTTCTAAAAGAGACCATTCTCTTTGAAATCTCTCAAGCCTCTATAATTAATTCCATTATTTTCTTAATGTTCTTCTCCACATAGCCCCTGGTTGATGTGAGAAGGCTTGCTAATACTTTCAATTTTGCTGCAGGTGTGGTAGGCCCGATCATTGCTAAAGGACTATCAAGTACTAGAATATGACTTAAATTTTCCTCCAATTATTTGATTCTTTCCTTTAACCTGACATTCTCTGCTTCAAGACCTCCAATAGAATTATCTAGAGCATCTCTCGTTTCTCGGTGAATTTGGGAAATTTGGGAAGGCCACATGTTCCGTAGGTTGATCTCTGAACGAGATTTTCCCTTTTTATTCTTTACATCTCTTTTCTCAATAATTAAATTTTTGGACTCACTATAAAAAAAAACGCTCTGAAATACAAAAGACTCTTCCTCATCGAAGGTCTCGCTCTCAATTATTTCCATCTGAGGATTCTAGTAAGTTGTGTTCTCTAGATGGTTAGTGTTGGGGAACACTTTTTTGATGTCAATTTCGAGTTCCATATCCTCGAGGGAGAGGTCGTGGATGTCTCTTTCGCCTCGAGGTACATCCTCTTCTTGCACAATGTTTTTTCTTTTCTTCCTCAAGGGAATCTTGTGAGAGATTTCAATTTTTCCCGAAGGAGGGTTCTTATCTCCTCCTTCGCTGAAGAACTGTGGGTTACTTTCTTAATTTGGTGGGCCGTTGGAGCACTACTTTGAGATGTTATACTCTTTGGAGTGACAATTGGGGATTGGGAACTCTTCTCACTCAAACCGTTTCCTTTTTGTTTGTATGACTCATTGGTGATGAGTATCATTTCCAGGTCACCAGTGTCATGAGAGAGAGTGCTTGAGACATTATCTCCATCTTCATTCAGAATACCATTAATGAAAGAATTGTAGAAACCAACTGCCAATATATGTTCTACAAAATTTCTGCTAGGATCAAACCCTTTTACTCTTTCAACATATTTTGGATTCAGGCTATGGAAATAGCCTACAAATTCATCGATCTCTTTCATATATCTGAATATGAAGTCCCCAACTGTCCAAGGCAGAGGTATGAATTGATTTTTTCTCTTTTCATGGAAAAAATGCAACCAATAGTTGTACTGCCTTGCTATTTCAGTAACAAACATTTTGTCAGATATGTGGCACAGAAGGAAGGAAGTATTTTCCTTGGAACCAAAAATACTTATAACATTATAATTCTCCATTTTTTCCAGTGTCCCCTTCCTATCCGGGAATTTACTTGCCTGGTCAGACATCTGTGGAGTTTCCTTTCCAAACAACAAGCCTTTAAAAACCGAGGCAAAATCATTAAAAAAATCATAAAAATATTGGGAGGCTTTGTGCCTCCATGATGTTTGATACCATAAGGTTACTGGGTCGAATTCACAATTTACCTTCTTACACACAGATAATCTCAGGAACTGATAGCAATGTGCTATCACGAAAACCAAATAAGATGAGATAAAGGTTTTCTTCTCCTTCTTCTATTGGGACAATTGAGAAGATATTTCAATGGTAATCAACTTGCCCCAATCGAAGATGGCCTGTTCTTTGATGGTAAAATATATAATGTAAAGAATCGTGCAGAAGATGCTGAATGTAGTTTCTTGTCCTGTTATTCTCGTGAAAATCCAAGCAATTTCCTAGAAAGGATTTTTAAATGAGGTAACCTGCAATATTGTGATGTCCTTGGGGATGACCACTGGGTTCTCTAAGAATTCAGGTAAGAGGTCTAATCCATTGTCATTCTTCTTTAAGAATTATCTGCAATCTTCTCCCTTGAAGGTAAGCCTTGGCTCGAGAAGTCTCAACATCTTACAGAATACCTGAGGTGACAAAGAGATGGGGGAATGGTCCCACAACTGAATGGTTCACTGGCTTGAAATATCTCTCTCAGTGCACCAGGTGACCAACTCCTTACAGTCAAATATTTTCGGGATACAACCTACGCGTACAATTCCAGACGTCCAGATTACTTCCTTCTGGGAAGAAGGGGATGAATAGTAGGAATATGCTTTGGACCAGTGAAAACTATGGTCCTCGCGCCCGAAAATATTCAATGTATCTCCATAGAACTGTTGTCAAGTTGCTTCCATAAGTTGATGGAAATGTTCCTTTGCTCCAGATAATGTTTAAAATGAACTCTTGAGGGGGATAATATATTCCTCTGTAAATACGAGTTTAATGCATTTTAATAGGATATCTCCTTGAGCCCTTCAGTTATTAATGAAAATCCTTTCGAACCTGCATGATGAGTTGTTATCATTCAAAGCATATTAAATTCACATTGGGAAGAGTGCGAGGGTGGCAGGGACGGACACGAGAGAAATATGATTTGAGACTTTTGAGAACCCGGGAACCTGCGAGTCCGCGACGACAAAAGGTGAAAAATCTACTAAGTATAGAATGGCGTGGCGGTCAGACGAACTCATCCTAAGAGGAATGAGAATTTGAAGTTTGGGGAGTCTGGGGGTAAAAAATGTAGATCATAGAACTTTTGAATGAAAAATGTATATCACAGATCATGAGGTATGAGAGTTCGACCTCGCCAACCCGGGAACCTGCGATCGTAAAATCGGCTAAGTATGGAACAAAATGACAGTCGATTGGAATCGTGATGTGAGGTTATGGATGGAGGTGAAGATATGTAAGTCCTCCAACCTGGGAACCTGTCATTCTAAAAAAATGACTAAGTATAGAACTAGAAAGGGAAAGTAGAAGGGAAAAATGAAAAGGGAAAAAATGGGTAAGTATAGAAGAGGGAAAAAAAAAGGGAGAAAAGAATTTGGGAAAATAAAAAAGGGGAGGCAAATTTCAGAAGCGGGAAATGACCTCAACAACTCCCTAATAGTTCTATAATAATAATCCGTAATAGACAAAGAAAAATTTGAATGAAAATTGGGTGGAGTATACCTTTCTAGTTGCCTTATTTCTCGATCCGATCTTCTCAATACTCGAGTACATGGATCTTCTTCTTCTTATTCCTACTCTTCTATAGAGTCTGATTCATCATCCTTCAACTCAAACTCTATTTTCTCTAGTTCTTCCTTTCTCGGTAGGAATTCCTATTTGAAAACATCCTTGGTTTCTCTAAATACCACATCTTGTCTATACACTACCTTCTTAGTTTCTAGGTTCCAAATCTTATAACCTTTAAAACCATCTTTATACCCAATAAAGATACACTTTTCAACCTTTTTATCTAGCTTACTCATGTTTTCCTTTGGAATGTGAACATAGGTATCACAACCAAATACCCTAAGATGTGTCAGAGAGGGTTTCTTACCAATCCATACCTCATGTGGAGTCTTTTCATCTAATGCTGATGAGGGTGATCGATTAACCAGGTATCATGCAATACCCACTACCTCTGCCTAGAATTCCTATCCTAACTCGACGCCACCGAGCATGCACCTTGATTTTTCCATAAACACCATGTTCATTCTTTCTGTAACTACATTCTGCTGAGGCGTATATGGATTAGTCTTCTTCTTTTCTAAAATGCACTTCTTTCATAATTCTTATTCACTTATGCAAAACTCTCCACCATTATTCATCCTCGACACCTTAATTCTTTTCTCTATTTGATTCTCCACAAGAGCCTTAAACTATTTAAAACTATTAAAGACTTCATATTTCTTCCTGAGGAAATATATCCGTGTATTACTTGAGAAGGAATCTATAAATGAGACATACTACACATATATTCCCAGTGGTGGAACCAACACAAGTCCAAACACATCAATGTGCACCAACTGTAAAATTCCCTCTACCCTCGTTACACCAGAGGGGAATCTTACCTGATTTTGCTTCCCATATACACAATGTTCACATAAATCAAAATTCAGAGAGCAGATAGATATACCTTCAACCATACCTTTACCATGTCGTAGTCAAAATCCCCTCTCTTCGATATTGCCAAGTATTTGATGCCACAACATAGCCTTTTCTCTATATAATGTAAGAGTTTTTTCTTCTTCGGCTCCAATATCAGGAACAATGGAACTATTACACCCATCACTAATAGTTCTTCCCTGTAGCTTATATAAATTTCTAATCTAAACTCTCGTAAGCAACACCATTGCTCCTCAAACCATCCTGCAGGTTTCTTTCTCAAACACTATTTTTACCCCTACATCGTTCATTTTTCTTACAGAAATCAAATCCCAGGATGTTCAAAACACTAGGGAGTGTTCTAATCCTTCCATCCATGAGATTCAACTTGAATTTTCCTCATCCTATGATTTTGGATGTCGATTCATCACCTAGGAAAACACCACCTCCATCATACCTTTCATATTCATAGAACCACTCCCTATGGGGAATCATATGAAAGGATGCACCTGATTCAACCAACCATGCCTCATGATCTGCATGTGTGCTTGAAGAAGCCAAGTACACATCCCCTCCTTCTTTTGAAGAGGTTTTTCATTCTATAGAAGGAACATCTTCATATCCTTTTCCTCTCTCAACACTTTTGGATATATATTGCTTCTTGTAGTGCTGTCCTTTTCCACATATCCAACATACCTTTACAAAATTTCCAACAGATTTAGATCTACCCTTATATTTAGATCTCCCACTTGAGTAATTTGATCTATTTCTTTCTTGTGAGCATCCTCTTGCAAATAATTCTTCTATGCTCTGTCCCTCCATTTTTTCCCGCCTCATCTCCTCCTACAATAAGCATGAGACCACAACATCAGAAATTAAAGTAATTGTATTACTACCTATGGCCACTACTAGAATATCCCACGAGTTTGGTAAAGAGGACAATAAACTGATGCATTTATCTTCATCAGGAATCTTAATATCAACAGATAATAGTTAACTTAACACAATATTGAAGGCGTTCAGATGCTCTATCATCGATTCTCCATCTTCAATCCTCAGGTTATACAACTTCTTCCATGGGAAAAACTTATTTACTAGGGAATTAGACTGATACAAAGTCCCCAGCTTATCCCATAATGCCTTAGTTGTAGCTTCCCCTGATACATTCAGTAATACTAAATCTAAGAGACACAACCAGATTGTGCTCTTTGCCTTTTGATCCAAATTTTTCCAATCTTCTGATGACATTCCTATAAGTGCATTACCTGGATACACCGCGATCCATTGATCTTTGTCTACCAACAGATCTTCCATATTGAGCTTCCACAACTCAAAACTTTTCCCATTAAATTTTGCAATCTCTATTTTCAAGCCGCTCACCATTTCTTTTCACCTAAAGAATCAATACCACAGATCTCCCACTGTAACAAGGATTACCACATACCGAAGCTAAAACCCTGACCAAAAAGGCATCCCCCTGAAGCCAATAATTGCTTTGATACCAAATGTAGATTTTAACCTTGTACAACTAATTACTGCAAACATATTCTTAATAAACAAAAAAGATACAATGGTACACACACACACATTACACATAAATTTTACCCTAGAAACTCAAACCGGGAAAACCAACAACCTATTGAGAGTTGGACCTCTAATATTCTATTCATCATCATCTTCATTTTTTACAATACAATATACATATAGGATCCTATGACATCCAAATCCCTAATCCATTGACTTGGATTAGTCAAAAACCCTAATTCCTTAACCAAAATTAGAAAACCATCGACGAAAACCATGTGCCAAAATAACGCCAAAAATATATGCAAAAAATTGGGAATTTTTTTTTTGGGGGCTACCGCCCCCTACCCCTTGAGAATCCCATATCAGTGTAAAATATATGGGACCAATATTTCAAAGAATATAACACATACCCAACACTACAGGTTCCCCCACTCATGCCCTTACTCACTTTCTTCTTGACAAACTTTAGTTTTTCATTGGTAAAATTTTCTCCTTTTTAAAGATTCATATGATTTTATTAAAAAAAATTGGAATCTTCACCTTGATGAACAAGAAATTATGTTCAATTTTGATGGTGTTTATTTATTTTCTGAAATTCATGTTTTGGAAGCCCTTAACTTGATCTCCAAACTGGTCAAACCTACAACCATTAACCTCATTGAAATTTGTCTCACTTTTAATTTCTTCACCTTTAAAGGGATTTGCTATGAACAAAATTGAAGGTACATACATGGGGTATTCCTTATCTCGAGTGGTCCCTAATATTTTTATGGAACAATTTGATACTTTAGCCTTAAACAATTTTCATCTCAAACCCAAGTATTGGTTTTGATTTGTTGATGACATGTTTTTCATTTGGCCTCATGGTCATTTCTCTTTGATCTCTTTCTTTAACCATCTTAATAGCATTTCCCTCCATATTCAATTTACTATGGAAATACAAAAGGATAATTCTATCCCCTTTTTGGATGTTCTTATATCCCCTCTTCCCAATGGCTCCCTTACCCACAAAGTTTATAGGAAAAAGATTCATATTGATATATACCTTCATGCCCATTCCCATCATCATCCAACCCTAAAATCCGTTGTTCTTAAATCTCTGATTACTTGAGCCATATGAATCTTCTCTCCTTAATTCCTTGAGAAA